>JAGPOW010003648.1:121763779-121797707 GCA_030014935.1 Caiman crocodilus | reverse complement strand
CAATAAAAACTTTTTTTCTTTCAAACTTCCAACTGGCATTCATATATTGGCTCATGCATGGCGGGCAACGAATTCAGACTTGGGCTGAAGCATAACATTAGGAGCATCAGAGAAATTCCAAATCCCTAAAATGACAGGAATGTCTACTTGGGACATCGTGTCCACATCCATGTCTATATCTTTCTCCAGATTTGGGTCAACACACTGTTTCCCAGCCAGTGTCCCAAGTTGTATCCGTCCATGCTGTTCCTTGGCCGGATGTTTACCTCTTTCAGTACAGCTCTGTGTCTATACCTTTATGGGCAGTTTGACTCAAATTAACTTTCATAGTGCTGAATGCTCTCACCCACCACAAATTGATATTTAAATTTATTGAGAATGGGAGAAAAGTCTTCCATCTCTTGACACCAACACTCAGATCAAGCGCTGTCTTCTGGGGCTCCGCTTCCCCTACACCCCACCTAGTGCTAACCCAGTGTTAGAACCCCTATAAGATAAGTAAGGTCTCACTGTCTTTTTATGGTCCCTTCACTGGAGGGCCCATGAGAGGTTGTTGAACTCTTAACCCTGTTTGTCCACCTCCCTCTCTTCATTCACATTATAAGTCCTTTACAATAAAGTTTCCCTTATTCTCCAAGTACACGCTGAAAAGGGATGAACTGTATGGGAATGACTCACTTCCCCCTTTTACTCATGCTTCTGATGCATCTCTCATTCTGTCTCTTCAGGATCCTCATCATCTGGCACCTAGCCACTACTTTGAGGCATCCACACAGCTTTTTCAGGTAAGTATGTAGGTTCCTCCAAGCCTCTATCCATGGGATACAGTTTTGGCTCCCACCAGTTGCCCCTCTCGGGGCACTCCATACCAAGATGCTGCTCTCCATGGCTCTGGGTTCTCATTTCCAGTCCCCCTGTTGTAGGCTCCTGAGCAGCTTTTATCTGGCCACTGGTGTTCCACCCTGCCAATTGGAGTTGGCAGGTGTTCATAAAGCATGCTGGCACTGGCGGTGGGGTTTCTCTTGTCAGTGTTAGTATTGACTGAATCAATTCACCTCTACACCATGGCTTCCCGCATGCTTCCCATGAGTTATTTTTAAAGGCATTTATCCTCTCACTGCCACAATGTGCTAGGCAGACAGGTCCATGTAGGAAGAAAACTAAGTGGTCCAGGGTCAGTGTAAGTTGGCTGAGCCCGGGGCTCTTGTTAATGGTCTGCTGTCAACAGCATCCAGACCATGTAAGGGAATGAATAAACCAATATAACTTAAATAATAGTGTCTGTGTTTGCTTCAGACTTCACCTTGACCTAGTAACATAGTTTATTCATCTGTGATCCTGTCTATATATAAAGTGCATCTCTACCCTGCCTTCTAACAGACCATATATGCCTATGAACATACTCAGAAAGACATGTCTCATTGTGCAGCCCAGAATAGGTATAACAGGGAACCAGGGGCTCTGTCTTATGTTAAGGGAGAAGCAGCAGCCAGGAGATTCCCCTGGTTGGGAGACTGCTTTTTATGAGCTATAGAAGAACAGTCTATCATGGTCTTATAGGCTGGGAGGGACTATTGCAGAGCTAGCTGCTCTGCAGTAGTGTGACGGAGCAGAGCCTTATCTAGCTCACTTGGGGAATGGCCATATCTGCTAACTCAGCAGCTGTGGATGCTCTGGAGGCCAGCCACTTAACCTAATAAGAAGCACCTGGGGCCCACAAGACCAGAAAGGGCAGGGCTTAGGTAGTGTATAAGCTCAGGGCTGGTTAAGAAAGGCTGTCTGATTCTGCAGGCTACTATGGAAGAAACTCTGCATTGGAGGGACTATGGCTGAGAAATTTACTGAAATCCATCTGCAATGAGGACTGCAAATAAGGAACTAAAGGTTTGCAGGGGAAGTTTGTTACATGGCATATAAGCTTGGATTTTGTGATGTAGCCAGTGTGCTTATGTTTTCATTATAGTTGAGACGGTCCTAACCCAAACTGCCAATCAGAAGAGGTTGGAGATCCAGTGGTGCCTGAGATGGCATGTTACTATGATGCTATGAGCCCAGTCAGGGGCCAGACTCGGGGTGCTAACAGGTGGCACCTAAGAAGGGGTGAAGCCTAAGCTCAAGAAAGTCACAGCAAGTAAAAAGTAGGTGGGGCCAAGGGCCCAGCATCTGAGAGGGGAGGAGATGGGGCCAAGAGCTCTCAGCCCACAGGGGTGAGACTACAGCTGAGAGGCAAAACTGTAGACCTAGAACAGCTGAGCCAGAGGCCCACAGCCCTTGAGAGGCAAAACCAGAGCCCAAGAGGGATGTAGTTAGGGCCAGGGGTCCACAGTCCAGGAGTGTGAGACCAGAGCCCTAGAGGGGCAAGACTACCTCGGAGGGAGACCAAGGCCAGAGGCCCACAACCCTGGAACGGCAGGATTAGGGCCAGGGCTCAAAGCCAGAAGAACTAGACAAGGGCTGGAACTCAGGAGCTACATCCAGGATGGTGGACTTCAGCTACAGGGGCCCAGTAAGAGAAAAGGGACAGAAGGCGGAAGTCTTAACAAGGGTGCAAGATTTTGAACTTGTATAGGGCCAAGCTGCCCCTAGAATGCTTAACTGTTAACCCCTGCAAGGCCTGGTTGTGGCTGTAAGGTAGGTTGGACGCCACAAAATTTGCCCCTAAGGCAATTAGTATGCAAGGGTATGGATGGGCTGGGAAGGCCCACCTAATGTCTAAGGGCATACGAACAGTAGATGAAGTCTTGCTCTGCAACCCTAGGGGCAGCCACCCTGTCTCACAAATAACATAATCACAACAAGGTTTTACAGGCAAGAGAGGAAAAACATGATACCTGGAGATCCAGAGCAAGGCAGGAGTCATCAGAACAATGGGGCATCATGACTGCAGCCCCTGGGACTCAGTCTTGCTACAGTAGGATTAAAAAATCTTTCCAAGTGGCTGCCATGAATTCCCCAGAGGAGCTCTTGCTTTATATAACCTTTTGGAGTACTTCCTAGAAGCTAAGCCTGGGCTAGCTTCAGAAATGCGTGAGCTTGTTACTCCTTAAATTCCAAGACCCATCCTTTTGGTCCCCGACTGCCCTGGTTACCTGTGGTCCACCCTCAGAGCTGGCTTAGCCCCAGATGGCTTAGCCCCAGATGGGGACTTAACATCTTTAAGAGTATGTAGCGTACCTAAAATCATACAGCAAAGCAGGCAGCTCTTCTTCAACAAAAACAATGTGTATTAGTTCACAGCTAACTAACTCTCTTAGCAATACAAAAGGCAGATTCCTCAGGCCACAGTGCCTAGGCCAGTTCCTAGGCAGAGTTGCAGCTCCTACTGTTCTCTTTCCAGCTTCTTAGTTCTCTTTTCCTGCCTTTCTCTCCCCACGTCTTTGGAAGTCCTCTATTCAAGATAGTCTTCTTGTGTTAGGACTCCTTTGAAGTTTCTCTCAGGCTAAATGCAGGTGTTCAAGAAGCCTGTGGGAGAAGCATTCTAGCTTTCAAGTTTTACTCTAAGTGTCCCCATTTAGGCTGGAAGGAAGCAGAACACACATTACCCTTTGAGGGGAGAAGGGGTGGCTCTGAGTCTGCCTGAACAGCTCTGGTGCAGCAGGTTGGGGGTGGGGGTCTCTCATGCACCTTCCAGCATGTCCTGCAGGCTTCTCAGGCTGCCAAAGACTCCTGAGCACAGCCAAATGGCTGAGCCACCCCTGATTGGATGGCAGGGACATCATGGCCACCCATCTGGACCTGATGCGGGACTGGCTCATCATGGCTATGAGCCATCAGCCAGATGTCATGTGCATGCCCACCCAGTGCACCCTGCACCCACCAAGTATGTGTATGTATCCTGGATGCCCGGGGTGTGTCTGTGTGTGTCTCTGTCTGTGTGTGTATACCCACACACACACACAGAACCCAGGCATCCTGGACACTCACACACACAGACAGACAGACACACAGGACCCATGCATCAGGGGCATGATTGGTCCACTGACTTTCACACAGTTGATGAGGATGATGCCCACCTCTTGTGCAAGTCCCTGTTCCCCAGGGTGAGAGAGCAGGTGCTATGATTTAGGGTCTCCAATTTTGTCATTGGCAATGTCATCACTCCCCCAATCCTCACTGGGGTCCTGACCTACCCACTTCTGCTCTAGCTCATGAGGCCCAATGATGGAACACCTGAAGAAGCATGCACTTCAGTTGAGAGTGAGGTGACAGAACCTGGAAGAGGGCTTGGGGTCAGGGACAACCAGGGCTGTTCACCAAACATGCAATCTTGTGGTAGGGGACTTTTGACTTGACCCCCTACCTTCTAGGGATTTCTCTGTAGGAGCTGGATAGCTGCATGTTCCAAGACCCAATGAGCACTTATACATGTGCAGAGAGACTGCTCCAATGCACTGTAATTCCAGTGCATCAGAGCAGACTCACTTAATTCCTTGTCAAGCAAGCTTTAAAGCACCCCTGGTACCATTTTTCTGTGCCGGGTTACTGACACACGTGATGCTCCAGGACCTTTAATTAGAGCAGCTCTCAGAGCCACTCATTAAAGCACCCCCTGCCCCAACCTCCCAGAACAGGTCTACAGATGCCAAATGTCTGTCTGAAAGAGCAGCAGGCCGGGAGGCATCACTGCAGTTCTTGGCCCCCAAGGCCATATCTCTGTCTTCAAGGGCCATGGACCCACAGCCCTCACTAACACCTGGGGCTCATGTCAGGCAGCCAGCTCAAGCTAGAGGGCTACCTATTCTTGCCAAGGCTGTGTTGTTCCCCACAGCAGGACTTGGGCCATGAGTGAGGCCATGGGGAGTGGAAGAGCTCCCACTCAGCTTGCCAGCTGGTGAATGAACTGAGGCCACTGGGCTCTGGCACCAGAAGCTCCCTCAGTGACCACTTGGCCTGGCAGGCTGGTGGGATGCACTCTCCCACTCATTATAAACACTTCTGCACCCCTTTGGGACTGGCCCGGACCTGCTTAGGGAGACTTTGCCTACGAGAGGACCAGCAGCAGTCCAGGGCCATGTGTATTAATTCCTTATCCTGGTGTTACGACTCCAAGCTCTTCTGTGCGGATGTCTCCTCCAACCAGTAGGTAGGCATCTAAAGCCCTTGGTCATGTGACTCAGCAGCCAGCAAGTAAGCTCCCTCCAGCCTGTCCATTTGTCCTGTATATTTCCCGATTCATTCTCCCTGCTGGTCTTGCAGCCCCTGGTGACAGGACTCCATGGTGCATAGTCTGAGCTCAGAGCCTGTGACCAGAGCTTGTAGTGTTTCTTCTTCACCTTGCTGGTGCCTTGTACTCACATCTTCCATTCACTCAGCAGGTGTTTGGCTGCCCATCCTGGACTCACCATACTGGCTGCCATGACCTGGCCTTTCACATGCAGACATGGAGCCTGCAGACAAGGGGTAGGGGTTACTTATCTTACAGGAGTTGTGGGAGAGGGGTTGCAGGTACAGGGCTGGGGTCAGGATAGGGCCATGAATGCAAGAGGGGGGATTAGAAGTTGCCATGATACAGTAGTGCGTGTGCCATGAGAAACAAAGAATCAGCCAGCGCTCATTGGACCTCACTCACTGATCAGATCAGGAGGGGTGGGGGAAGTGCTGTTGGACCACTTGCTAGCCTGTCCAGGTGCAGAACCTGAGTCACTCTTGTAGTGAGAGCCAAACAGCTGAGATAATGGTTCCCATGTGGGAATCTTTCCATTACATGTATTCCTTCCCAGGAGTGGGAGGGAAGGAAGGGTGGAAGTCTGGGGGCTTTCTGGAAAAGAAACATTTTTTTCCTCATTCCTGCTGCACTGTGACTACAGCAGTTGTCAGACATAGCTGTGAGGTATTTTCGGTCCCTGACCTAGGGGTGCTCTCTGCAAATACTTCTGTTTTTCACACTTTTGCCAGCTGATCTCAATAAACTCTATTGATGCCTTTCCATAAGTGCTTGGATTGGAGGGAGAGCTGTTTACACGCAAGTGCTTGAGGCATCTGTGCTTAGCCCCAAATCTCTCATGGAGTACAGCATGGTCCTAACAGGAATGACAAGGACGTGTAAATTATACAGATTTATGATCCCAATGAATGGCATATGCTCTCTTAAGTGCCTATGGTTGGCTGGGGAGGGGAACCTGGCACCTTGATTGCACTTCACACTTCAGCTGAGGAGGGCAGGGGTGGGCAGAAAGCAGATGATTTACCTTTTCTCTACACCCCAGCATTGCTGGCACCCCTCCCTACCCTCCATCCCCTACCCTTTTGTGGGCTTCTCGGTCATAATGGCCTAAGAAAGGACTATGATCACAAGGAATGGCCTGTGGTGGCCTGGCTCCTCCCACTGTCCCTTCCTTCCTCCCTCCTCCTTCCCCCTCCCCAGGCCTCCGTATTTTGCCTGGGACCAGAGTCCTTGTCATGGTCACACGGAGCTGGGGTGAGCCTTACCATCATGGGTTACACAGCATCCTCACACATGGCCTGACTCATCAGAAGAAATGTTAGGAAAATTGGCCCTGGGTCCTATGTGTTGTGCCAGCACAATAGTCACTGCTTTGGTACTTGGAGGTGGGCGGATGGGAGAAAGGTGGTACTCACTCTGCACCTCTAGAAGGGGTGAAGTGACATATGACAGGACTTGGTCCAGAACAACCATGGCCCCTGTTTGAAGAATGGCATTGTGGAGCCTCACTCTGTCTCCTCCTTCTGTGAGATTGCTGTGGGCAGCTCCTCTAGAACACCCCTGAACCAATGGGCATGGGAGCGGGGTGGAGTGGAGGATAGGCATCTGCCCTGTTCTTGATGAGGAAATGGGACGGGTCCTTGTAGAATGACATGCTCTGCCGTCGACCCACAGACCACTTTCTAGCATCAAGCATGCAGTAGTATTGCCTCCTCATCTATGTGGCCTTGGTGAGGCTCTGCTCCTAGTGTCTATTATGACCCCTCACTTGCATCTCCTGGGAGATATACTTAAAAACATCTCCAATTTAATGCATAGATGGTGGAAGTGTGGGGCTAACGGGGCTCAACCCCACCATACAGAAAGCAGGAGAAGACATAGCCTTCGGGTAGCCTGGCTGTGGGCTGCTGCAGCAGGGGGGAGGGGAAGGCACACTCAGATACCCTGCACATTTGCACCCAGGCCAGCTGCATGGAGGCAGGTACATTTTTAAAAATGTTCTTACTTTATCACCCTGGGCTTGGGGGGGGGGGGGGATGGAGGCATTTCAAGATCCCCCCCACAGTGCAGAAGGGAGTGGGTAGGGGCATGGTGAATCATTCACCCTTTCCGCTGCCCCACTCCCTGCTGCACTGTGGGGACTGTCCCATGACCCAGTGCGGCCAGGGCCCTATTCATTGTGAATGGAGCTCCAGCCAGACCAGGTCATAGGACAATCAGAGCCCAGCAGTTCATCTAGGTACATGGGTGGGCAGCTCCCGCCACTGCAAACACTATGGGGAGCCAAGAGGAAGTTCCACCCTACTCTTGGCTATGCTGCACCACGCTCCTGGATGGGTCGCTGGGCTCTGATTACCCCATGACTTGGCCCGGCCAGGGCTCCATTCACGGTGAATTGGACCCTGCTTGGGCGGGGTTGTGGGACAATTGGAGCCCAGTGGCTCCTCCAGATGTGCGGTGCTGGCCAACCAAGGTGGGGTGAAGAACACGTGCCCCCCCCAATCTTTGCACCGGGCGAGGGCATGCTGCAGCTGTGAACTGTACTCTGCTCCTTGTGTCCACACCTTGCTGCCGCTCCTTTGAAAGTGGTGCAATGCAGTGCTATGTACCTCACCATCTGGCTCACCCAGTGGTGGGATGCACATGGCGGAGCCTTCTGCTTTCAAAGCAGGGAGAGCAGGGAGGCAAGAAGCCTTCTGGCCCAGAAGTGCAGCCGAGGCTGGCTTCGCTCTGGCTCTGGGCTCCCCTGGGTGGTGCATGGCCAGGGCTGGGGCAGGGAGGCGGCTGCAGCCAGGATCAGGGGCCATGGGGGTCAGGGCCGGGGCCAATTCAGCCAGGGTTGGGGGCCAGTGCAGTCAGGGCTGGGAGGCAGCTGAGTCCGGGGGCCACTGGAGCTGTGGCCTGGGCCAGACACGGTGCAGCACTAGGCAATGCCGCTCCTCTCCCGTGGCCCTTTCCCCTCCCCCTGCAGACTTCCGCATGTGGGAGTGTGTGCATGTGCATATGCATGCACACGCTCAGCCCCCCCAAAATTTTTGTTCTTCTTCCACCTATGAATGCCCTATATGGTGCTGGATGTATTCCTCAACCCAGATAATGATAAGATCCTTTATTTCTCCAAACTGCCACTTGTGTTCCCAGGCTTGGCTGGTGATGGTGGATGGACTGGTTTCATCTATAGTCTGTGGCGGTGCCCATGGGATCTCTATATCCATGGATGAGTAATGGTTTGGCTGTGAGAGAGTGGGTTGAAGACTGGAAGGGTGGATGAACGGATGGATGGATGGAAGCAGAGGTGGACGTATGAAGGTGCAGTTCCTGGTGCATAGTTCTCACTCCCACTTCAGAAGCTTGGGGCCTCTGCTCCCATGTCACCTGGCCTCCACTGCTCAGACCATCTCCAGAATCTCAAAATGTCCAGGGGCTTTCAGCTGATGCCCTGTGATTCTGGCAATGCCACATGCCCCATCTCAACTGTAAAATTCAAGGGTCCATGCCTCACACAGTCCCTTAAGTTCCAGGGGGAGTGTAGGTGTGCTCGCCTTGGCTTGTAGGTTCAATGCCCCCCAACATCAGTGCCTCCCCACACACACACCTCCACACAGAACTACCTAGTTGATCACCTACTAGCTGTCTGATCAGCGAGCAAGAAGTGTAGGAGTCAATCTGCACTGAATGAGGATGAAGGACATTCCTCTGAAAGAAATTAAAAAAAAAAGGATGGCAAAAATTTACAGCCCAGCTCAGCCGCTCTTACTTTATACCTTTATAACGCGGAGGACTTTAGTGTAGTGGATTCTACTATTGGCAGGTTATGAATTTCAACCCCAAATAGTATTTGCAAAATTTTATTAGATTTCATTTTTCCACTTTCACCTTTTCTTTCCCCATTCTTTACTGGCGCTGTACATAGTCCCTATTTGAGGAGATTTCGATATAAATATAGATATCACATGTAAGAAGGCACACAGTAATACACTGTCAAGTGATTGTTTTGCATTATTACAAATGTATTTCAATTTAAAAAAAATAAATAAATACCTCTAGATATGTAGTTTATAAACCTGAGCAAGACAGAAAGTTGGGATGACTCATAGTGGCAAATGTGGTATGGAGACGCATGAGATTTTAAGAGGAAGATTCCAAAGGAGATATGAGACAGCTATGGAGAGATCATCACCTCTCATCACTTTCCATCATCCAGAGCTGTAACCCTTCAAGAAGATACATAAGCAGAACTATTCTAGTGTTGGAACCAAGACCATATGCCAGGTTCAGATCCAAGACTAATGCAAACACTCCCCCACACACCTAAATCGAAATGTCATATTTAAGGCTTTATTCCTTTTGCAAGTGAAAGAGATTTTTGAATGATCAAGGCAAGTCTAAAGAGTTTTTGGTTCAGAGTTGAGAACTAACCTAAGTCTCAGGTAAACATGAACTTGATTTGAACAAGACACTGTTTGCATTAGAACATTACAAAACACTTCTGAATATAAGCAACTGCTTACTGCATCAGAGGCTTCTGAAATCACTTTGGACAATGCAGGATGGAGAGAGTAGAGAGTATGGATTGTAGATACCAAAAACAAGAAATACAGTTTATTTTTGGTTATTTTGTTTACCCCAACATCATATGAAGAAAGTGGAGTACTATTAAAATATTTCAGGGAGGATTTTGCTTCATAATTTGAACCCACATACATAACTGGCTCTTATTTTCTTTACAGGTGTATAGAGCTCAGCAGCTTCACCTGATAAGTTTTAGTTGGCTTCATTCACCCTGAATATGCTGTCTTTTCTCTGCCCCTTTTCCCAAACTATAGAATTTTTACAAACAGGTTTCCCTCACTTTATGCGGTACATGTGTTCCCAGAAAATCATGCATAAATTGAGTTCACATAAAGGGAACCCAGTTAATAAGATAACAAATAGGATAGGCAGTGAGGTAGGGAGGGAGCAAGGCTGAGGTTAAGTCAGGGGCAGGGAGAGGGACATAGCACAGCCCAGGGGCTGTAGGCAGGTGGTGTCAGCCACTCCTGGGACTGCAGCAGGGAGCAAAGTGGGGGGAACTGTCAGTCAATGCAGGACAGAAGCAGCTCTTGCTGCTATGTGCATCCTGGGAGGGCTACAGGCATGGAGGCTATGCTGGGCTCTTCCCAGGGGGCATATGCCCCCAGATCTGCACACGAGAGGAGAGAAGGCTGCTACTGCGGGCTGGGACCAGCAGCAGCACTGGGCTCTTCCTGGCATTTGGGGCAGGTGGTGTACTGCTGTCATCCCAAGTGCAGATCTGGGGGCATGTGCCCCCTGGGGAGAGCCTGGTGCAGCCCGCCAGCCTGCAGCCCTCCTGGGGTGCACACAGTAGCAAGAGCTGTGCCCCTATGCCCCCCACCCACTGACAGTTCCCTCCACAGCTGGCATCAGCCATTCCTAGGGCCACTGCAGCGGGGGCTGGGTTGAGTGGGGACAAGTGGGGACACAAAGTGGAGCGCAGCTTGTCCCCGCTCACCCCAGCCCCTGCTGCGACAGCTCCAGAAACAATCGACACCACCTGCCTGCAGCTGCTGGGCTGCACTGTGCCCCAGCCCCTCCGGGGCTCCATTGTCCTCACTCACCCCAGACTCTAGGCCGCGCCATGCCGTGGTGCAGACAGTTGGCATTGACTTCCCAGGGCCGCTGCACCCTGGGGACTCCACTTGCTTCCACTCACTCCACCCCCTGCTGCAGTGGCCCTGGGAGCAGCCGATGCCAGCTGCCTGCACCACGTCATGGCGCGGCCCAGGGGCTGGGGTGAGTGGGGACAAGCAGACCCCTGGCAGGGTTGGGGTGCAGCACAGCCCAGCAGCTGGAGGCAGCTGGCATTGGCCACTCCCAGGGCCTCTGCAGCAGGGGCTGGGGTGAGTGGGCTCTGGCCCTACAGCCCTTTCCCCTCCCCCCATAGACTTACCTGCTTGGGGGCGGAGGAAGCACACCTATGCCAATCACATAAGAGTAAATTTACCTTGCATATAACAATTTTGGGGTATAAAAAGGGTCATCGTATAAAAGCAAATTCCCACATATAGAACCCACATAAAGCGAGGGAAACCTGTTCTTGTAACTTCTCTTAATGATTACCCAGATGGGAAGTGATTTTCCCCAGCTCAGGCAATTTCTTTAATTCACTGCAAGGAGACTAAACAAGGGCAGGCTAGAGATGTGCTTTATAGAATCTACAGTACTGTACAAAGATCCAATTCTACTCCATTTGAAATCAAGAGAAAATTACCCCAATTTCAGATTTAAGTGTTGCTATATTTTAAAAATTTGCATCTTACTGAAAGTCTGTGTGATAAACTTAGATAAAAAAGTAACAACCCTTCCCTCCCCAAAGTTTACTGTACTGTATCCATTTTATGTTTGTATCCATTTTATGTTTTATGTTTGTATCCATTGTATGTTTTATGTTTGTATCCATTGTATGTTTACTGTATCCATTATACCACTTCAGAAAATACACAATGGGAGTGTAATTGCCCTGACTGCAAACATACAATGCCTATTAAAACCTTCAAACAATTTCTTGGTAAAGAGTATATTGTCCTGGTCCATGACTCCACTGTCTTGCAAACGCACACAATAACTTTGATTGGCTGGTAATGTTAGGGCATCAGCTAATCAGGCAATTAAAACAGAACTGTTGGAATACTGACCCATTATCAAGTACCTGGTGATCCTAAGCCATCCTTTCTGTGGCATGAGGTAGCAAATGGGACAACCTGATTGTCTCTGCTCACTAGGGATTCAGGAAAGTGACCCGGTTTGTCTGGTAGCTTCCAAAATTCTGTATAGATTTTAGGGGATCTACTGGGTTCAGAAGGGAAAGATCAAATCACTGCTTCTTCAGGCAGCAGATTAGGAAGAAAGGAAAAGAATTTCCTTTCCTTCCATTGAAGACTGCTAGGTGTTCCCTAAGAGGAACATCACAGAGGTTGTGCCCCTCAAACTCCATAACACACTGTCTGAACCAGCTTTCTGTCAAGTGCATGTTATTCCAAACCATTGCTCAAATAACCAGAATTATTAGAGATTGGCTTTAAGACGTGAAAACAGGAAAACACTATCTCTTTATGGGTTATTGAATGCATCCAAGGTTTGTGGAGCTTCATGTCTGTGAGCTGTATTCATGGGTTTCTAGTCCTGCATCCTGTATTGAGCATAAGCAGTATAAGTGCTTCTGACAATTTACATTTTACAGTGCATTCGGTTTTCCCAGACAAGTTGGAAAGTAGTACTGCTACATATTTGTATGCATAGGTGGGCTGACGTACATTTTGGGTATGTTCAAGTAAATTGTTTACTGCCATTAGGGAACTTGCCCTTTGCCAGAAATCAGTGCAGACGAATTGATTTGTAAGGCAGGTTCTCTGTAAGCAGAGGCAAAATAGCAGATCTACATTCAGCACTTGCTCTCCTGCACCCATGACAATATGCAGTAAGAGAAATTCAGGAATAAGCAGTTTTGTGTGGCTGGATATATGCTACCTGAAACGAGGATGTGTGTGATGGCCTGGGGAGAGGCTTTGCTGACTCCTGTCAGTGACAGCCCAGGGGCAGGGTTGATCCAGTGCTCAAGTAGGTCACACAAGCTCTGGCTGAGGCTAGAGCACCATGTTGGGAGGTGAGGTGAATGAAGTGCTTCAATGCTCCATGGGATGGTGAAGGAATGAGACCCACCATGAGTCACAATGGGATGTGGCACATATGTTCATTACAGCACTCTAACCTATAGCACTGAAGTCTGATACCACATCCACCTGGGGTTATCTTAAGGTGGGATCTACCATTTCTACAGCACTTTGTATGCCCTGACTGTCTGGTTATGGCTGTAGAGTTTGCTGCATGCCTAGTGTGCAATGAATATAATGTTTGTACCTGGCCTCCAGCGACAGCAACAGGCTTCAAGGTGCCGAGGCCTGAATTCAGTATAGCTCCTTGTATCTTCTAATGCTGAGATTCTCAACCAGGATGTTGTGGTGCCCTGGAGTGCCTGGAGATCCTTTCAAGGGTACTGCAGGGTGCCAGGCAATATTAGCACTATTAGGTGTGCAAACATGACTCAAGATAAATCCAGGGGGTGCGTCCACACATGCAAGCACATGCACTTGCAGCAGCTCAAATAGAATTGGTGCAAATTTGAGCCGGGGCTTTTTGCCTCAGCACATGTGGTTAGACATGCATTTTGTTGTGGAGCAAATTGTGCCACTTGGGGCAAAATAACCCTGCCTGGCTCCTCCCAGATCTGCAGCTAGGGGGAGCTAGAGCCCAGCAGTATAAAAAGCTGCCCTGGCAAGCAGCTCAGGGCTACTTGGTCTCAGGAGCTCCTGGAGCCCAGCCAACAGGTACCTGGGGACACTACCCCTTGTGCCAGCTGGACTGCTGAAGCAGCCCTGAGAGTTCCCTGCACCCTCTACCCACTGCAGCAGTTTGGCAGTGGGGGCTGCTGCCTGGATGTGATCTGCTGTGCATCTGCCAGACCCAGATGGGGACTGCACAGCCCGTAGAGGGATCTGCCCCTCTGGGCCAGCTGCCAGTGGGCTGTGGCTGCAGGGATGGCCTTTGTGCAGCACTACTGCCATGTGTGTTCCTGCCAGGCCCTCTGGGCAGCTATCACCCAGATGTTCCGGGTGTGGTGGCCTGCTTTGAACTGTCAAAGCATGTCCTCCTGGCTCCAATTAGCCAGGAAGTCAGCCACAGCCAGCTGGGTCCGAGGTGCCAGCTCTAAGCAGGCAGGGTCCTGCCACTGGCCTCCCTAGCAGGAATTCTGGTGTTCCCTATTGGAAAACTGAAAAATCCCTGATAAAAAAATCCCCAAATCACTCTGTAAAATACCCCAAATTCCATGTTCCTCCACAATTAAAACAAAAGACCACTATAAAGAGAGAGACAGAGCGATCAGTTAGGCAATGTTTTATTGATATATCTAGTGTTAAAGCAGTTTGGAAGACTACCAGTGTCTCTATCATAATAATAAAATGAACTCTAAATACATGTTTCATGAATTCATGAATACATATTTTGCTGCCTCCCACAGGAGCTACAACCCCACAGAAGGTCATCACCCCCCAGAGGGGCTATGCCCTCCTGCAAGGCTCACATGCCCCACCCCACCCCCGCTTGTTCCCCCAGCCCCCTGCATTGCTGTCCTCCCTTGCCCCCTCCCCTGCCACCTCCTGCAGCCCACCCACAAAGGCTGCCCCACCCAGCCCCACCCCCAAACCCCTCAATGGTTGCTCGCCCAGCCCCCACTTGCACCCCCTGCCCCCCCAGCCTCTGGCACTTTAAAAAAAAAGCCTCTACTTACTGAGCAGAGTCTGGGGGAGCTCTGGGGCCTCCTGGTAGAGCCCCTCCAGGCAGCACAGGGCAGTGGGGGGCAGCAGGGTCCGTACTGGGGCCACTGGGACTGTCACCCTGCCCTGCACTGTGCAAGGGGGACTTCAGTGACCTCAACAGCAGCTCAAACTGCCTGTAAGTGCTGGGGGGGACGGACTAGGGAGGTTCCTGATGCTGGGGTGGGGCAAGAATAAGGGGTCTCAGGGAGATGGGGCTGGTCATGGAAAGGATTGAGTGGGGCTGGGCAGGGAAGGGATCCAGGGGGCTAAGGGGGCTGGGAACAGGCAGGGAAGGGATCAGGGAGACTTGGGGGCATGCAGGGGGTGGGGCCAGGTAAGGAAGGGATCAGGGGATCTGGGGAACAGGCGGAGTCACCAAGGGTCTATGCCCTGCCCTGCTGTTTTTCTGTGTGGGTTTTTTTGACCCCTGGATATCCAGGCATCTGATTTTGCCCCCACGCTGCAAACTTGCAGCGTGGGGAATATTTTCTCACTCCTGCACGTGCCTCTTGCAGCATCTCAGACAGGTATGAGACACTGCAAGAAACATGTGCATGCTCATCTGGATGCACACAGGGATTTTAATAGGAATCTACAGAGTCAAAACATTTTAACCTGTTGTGGCCTCAGAGCCACTCTAATTAAAGCACTCCCTCCATCCCCCTCCCCAAGCCCATGTAAAGTGTCCTTTAAGTTCTATGCAACAGAAGAATTGCTCTTATTTTTCTGTCATCATGAAGCAAGAGCTAGCATTTTCTGAAGGGTGCTTCATGTCTATTCAGGGGTGCCTCAAGTTTAAAAGGTTGAAGACCACTTCTAATGTAAAGCAATTCATTGTTTTCCTGATGGCCCGTTGCCCTGTAGCTGAGGCACTTAGTACAGAGCCTTCCAAGTCAGCTTCAAAACACCATTATCCCACATTTTCAAAGTACAAGCTAGTTTGAGAAACTGAGATAAACAGTATTATTATAACATAAATACATTTAACTCAGACATAGCACAAACAGTACCATAGTCTGTCACAGTAGTCTTAAATGCCACTTGTGCATCATCTATCTTATATCTGTGTATCTAAAGGGAGAGATGGATTTATGCTGACATGCCTAAACTTAAAACATTCAGGGCTAGATACTACGCCACCTCTTAAGCATATAAATGGATGTATTTACTTATGTGCATTTCTGGTCATAAACAGAAGTGACAATATTTGCCAGATCTGGCCACAGAAAGCAGTTTATAGCCATGAGTAAACACAAGTGCACAGTTGCAGACAGCTTCAAAAATGGCCGATCAGATGAAAATCTGGCCCCTCATTGCAAGAGGAGTCAGATGAAGATGTTTTGAAACAAAGCATCTTCTGTAACTTCTGTCTGCATTGCCTGCCAGCCTCAAGCTGTTTTCAGAATGGAAGCGGGGAAAGGAAGTAGAAGACAGTTCTGTCTGGGGTTTTTCAGCCCCTGCTGGAGAGTGGGGTGGGTGTATTGGAGTGCCCCCCACCCTGTGAGGTGGGGGGGCTTCAATTCACCCATCCCACCCTCCAGCCCTGGCTGAGGAACAAGAACAAGCTCCCTCTGCTCCCTTTCCCCACACCCCCATTCTGAAAACTTTTACAGCCTAGCAGGGACCATTGCTGGGGGAACCAGCTGCTGGTTGGGCGCTAGCAACTAGATTCCCTTTCCCCCTGGAACCAACAGTGACCTTCTGTTTGTTACAAGGGCTCTTTGTAACTCAGACCGCCTCCTGCAAAGCATTCTGTTACAGCAGGGAGCTACACTTCTGTCTGCATCCATGATTTCACACTGCTCACTCTGTATTACCCTGAAAAACTAGTAATACAAAAGGTGGGGGTCCTCCTCCTTGCTACTTTTTTTGTGGCTCAGTCTTAAGGGTAATATGGCAGCGTGTCACAAAGGTAGAAGGGTTTTTGAGGACTTGAGTAGGCCACTTAAGTACTTAATTGGTTAAATAGAATCTGGCCCCTTGCAGCCAACTGTGAGTTACCCAACTAAAGTGTAGGAGCACTTTTATTGCTCTCTCCCAGTGCATATCTCCTGAGAGCAATCCTATTCTTATGACTGGGGCATGTATGCACTTAGAGGAGTTAACAGAACAATTCCTATATGCCTGTGATATAATTAAGAGTTGGTTCCTATCTGCATTTTGGTTGTCCATTAAATGAAATAGAATTCTATTCAAAATGCTGGCAGAATTTTTTCCTTAGATCATTCTAGATCTTTGTGGGCTGCAGACATATGCTGTGATCACCAGTGGTGATTGAATCAAATATGCTCAGCTCCGATTGCAAAAACTACCTACACTAATAGGAGAATTCTATTAGCTTCATCTAAGTAACGTAGGTTAGCCACTAAAGAAAATGTCTACAGATGTTTGTTAACTCTGACTACTGAATCATGGAAGAGTTAGCAACAGCCGATCTAGCCATACCTCCAGATGGTGATTTTTTCTGAAATCCTATATGCACATAAATGGGAACTGCAAAAATACATTAATGTGTGACTTTTTGCAATGCATAGGGAATAAAATATGTGGCAAAAATATAATTTTGTGTGAAAATCAGAATGAGCTAGATACCATAAGAGTAATATTGATATTTCTGAAAAAATAAGTTACAGTACAGCGAAGTTGTTCTAAACTGAAAGCAAGAAATGTAGCGGGAAAAGCTAATGGAAATGAAATAGGCTGAGGTGGAAAATGAAATTAGACTGAGAGGCTGACTAGTGATGGGAGATCAAGCCCCCCACCCCTTCAAGACAAAGCATCAATAACAACATTTGCATAGTTTTTCCTCCCCGGGACCAGGTTTCATTTCAGAAATACCATGGGTGCCTCTTCCCCTGAGGTAGTAGTTTCCATTACCAATTCTTCCTCTGGAAGGATATTTTCCTTTTCAATCTTTCCTCACTAAGCTCAGTATTCCCCTTACCCTCTGATTAGCAAACAAGGTTTGGCAGTACTTGCAAATTGCTTAAAAAGTTTTGGGCTTTTTCTTCAAATCAGTCCCCAATATCAAATTGGGTGACGCCTCCAAATTGGGTCATCTCTTTGAACTCTTCTTTGGTGCCACATTTTGGATATATTTTTTCAACAGGATTTTTGTGGAATTAAACAGCCCCACACCTACACAAATATACTGGGAATCCGCTTGTTCAAGTTCCCTATATTCTCATGGACTAGTTATCTCAGCTCCAGTATCTCAGTATGTCTTCACAGGTTTCTCATCTATCTCCAGAGATCCAGATTGTGCCCTGTGGAGGTCTCTGAAAGCACCATGTGAAGTCAATATTCAGAGGCCCAGCCACCTTCCTCCTCAGTGGGGTAAGCAGGTCTTCTCCACCCTGGGCTTCAAGAAGAGCATCAGTTGCCCCTGGTCAACAGTCCAGTTTTTCCCAGGTAACTAGGTTAACTCTTCTTGGGTCCCAAACACATCCCATGGATTCTGGCTTGGCACAATTTTCCATTTTGTTTCCTGTGTGTTTACAACAGCTGAAACTTATCTCTTTGTGGTCCCTAGTGGGATTCCTGGCTTAAAAGTCTGCTTCTTACCCCAAACAGGACCAGTCATACTCAGCTTTCCTTTCAGCTTTCCTTTCAAAATCTGGCACCTGTTCTGTTATTCATTTTTACCCTCAGCAGTCCATTGACACAGTAATGTAAATTAATGCAACTTAAGAGTTAAAAATAATGACAGGTTTTAGTAAGCATGTTTAGACAACTGCATAAATGGGTAAAAGTGGAGTGTTGTTGTAGCTGTGATGATCCAGGAAATATGAGAGAAGAAAGGAAGTTTTTCTTTATTACATCTTTTATTCTATAGTTAGGAAAGATGTTAGATAAGCTTTTGAGCATGAAGTGTACTTCTTCAAGCAAGTCACTTCTTTCCCAGACCTGAAGGGTACTTTGTGCCCAAAAGCTTGTCTGACATCCCTCCCAGGGATACAGTAGGGCCAATAAAAGATATCACAAAAAAACCTTGTTTCTCACATAAGTAGGTAAGTACCATTGCCATTTATCACCATAATCTCTCTGCATGTTTTCTATGTATATTATGACCATTTTTTCATAACTGTCCATTGACTCTGGATGCTGCTGATTTTGAGTCCCTGACCTAAAACAGATATATTCTGATTTTTTTTTTCAGGAGTCTTGAGCATTTAAGCCCCCATTGCAATGAATGGGAGTAGTGAATGACCAACACCTATTTTGAGGCTCTGGCTTGCCTTTAGCTAAGAAAAACTGAAGTGGCCAAGTGGTGAAAATGTTAATCAAAGTGACTCGATTATGATTATACAAAAAGTCTATGGGAAGGTCAAGGGGAAAAATGATAGTGCTTTTTCCACTGACTGTTTTCTTGTTGATATCTAAAGATGTTAGAACACATAGTAAATTAAATGACTGTAAATGGAAGATTGGGAAATAGTGATTTCAGTTTAAATGTCCAAACTATCTCCTGGAGGTAGTTTCAATGCACATAAACACAGAAGAATCATGTGCTTGAATAAAGAAGGCAATGGATTGATGGTGCTTGCTAGCAAAGAGGTACTGTAGCAACAATTAGCTACAATTTGCAGAAGTCATGGTGGTAGACAGGTCTAAAAACTGCAGAGAACTCAAGATTGTAGAACCGATACCAAGGTTTATAAAAAGAAAGTGAGGGAATGTCTAATTAACAGAAGAAAGGAAAAGTGAAGTATACATTAATACAAGTCTGACATTTAAAAATGAACATATTTAAAACATTCCACATGAAAAGTGTGTTTTACAAGCAAAACAAGAAAGGAAGTTTTGATGTTTAACTATCACTCTTCAACTTAAAATGGAAGTACGTGGACACCTTTTATTCTGCCTGTTACATTGCCATCCATGCATGATATTGCTGCATTAAGTCAGATGACAGCCTAGGTGGAAAATGAAGAGAGAGAGATTGTTCTTGGTGAGATGATAAAGAAAACAGAGTCAAGCATAGAGAATAAAATGATGGAAGAAAGAGGCTGATGAGACTCACTGACTATCTTGGAGAGGAAATAAATCAGAATTGAAGTGATGGGCAGAGCTATAAACCCCAAAGAGTTTGAAATTGGAGAGGGGAAAGAGGATGAGATGTATGAAAGGAGAAAAGGGTTAAGAAAAAAAGAGTGAGAACCTTAAATCTGACTTTAGGTGTGCTGGCAAGATCTCTTCCATGATTAAAAAATGACACAGATGCTGTTGGGTGGGTTTTCCAGAAAAACTCCAGAGGGAAGACATTTTAGTTTCAGTCACAGGGTCAGGGAGGCAGGCTATATCAATCAGTATTACCTGGGGATTTAAACATAGGAAAAGAGCTTTCCCAGTAGGAAGCAATTATTCCTGGACATTTCACTTCTCTAAAACAAGTATTGGTTGTCCTCCACATTTATGTCCTGCTACACCTATTCTGCATGGCTGCTCCCCATTCCCTTGCTGTGGAGTCATTAGGAACCTGATTTTTCAAAGACACTGAGTACACAGGTGTATATACATGTAACCATCCAGGAGTGTCACCTGCCCAACAATATGATGCATCTTGTCTCCTGCTACCCCTCTTTCTTGCATACAGGTCTGCGCATCTGATCTACACCTCTTTCCCATGTTATCCAGATCAGTCTCAAATTCTGCCTGACTTCTACTACTTCATCTGAAAGCAAAGCTCAACTCTGAAACTTCTCTTTTGGTGGCTGGTCTGTCACTCCACTGCCTCCTTGAATTTCCACAGGAGTAACCTATAAGAGCAATGGTAAACAATTCCCTTGATATTTCAGCTCCATTTTTTTTCTACGCGGTGTTGACTTTGCAGAGTTAGTAGGTATAAAATGCATTAAGGATCCATGTCTGCAACTCCAGCAGCTCTGATTCCAGATCCGAGCAGGTCTGTGAATCATGAAGGAAGGCCACACGTACATAAAGACAATAAAATAAAAACAGCCACCCTTTAAGATTGTGTGCTCCACCAAGTGTCAAGGGTGGTGGCCAGTTTGGGGGAGAGGCGGTGATAGGTAGGGGTCTCTACTGCTTCAGGGGTGGAAGGTTGCATGGGTTTGCCCTTTTTCTGTTCCTCTAGTTCAATTAAGAGCAAACAGCTGTGAGCAAGCCTGAGCCACCCCCCATCCTGGGACTTTGCTGCTGCTGCCGACTCTGGCCACCAGAGGGGCTTTCCTTGTAATTGGATCGAGTTTGGAAATGTAGTTACCGAGACAGCGTCCTGGCACCCGACTCCCTGCTCTGCTTCCCCTTCCCTCCCTCGGGCGCACTCGTCCTGCGGGTGTTTCACTGGTCTCCACAGACACAATTTGCACGGGAGCCCCTGCCCCACGTCACTCCCCATGGCCTCCCCTGGCCTCTAACCTATTTTCCTCACCTGTCCTATTACTGCCCGCCCCTAGCTTGGCTCCCTTTCCGGGCGCGCCCTCCCGCGTGCTCCCCTCCCCCGCGGCTGATTCACCCCGCAGCTGTGCGGGGCGGGGCGGGGCAGCCGCCGCAAGCAGGCTCGTGGCAGCCGGCCTCTGACGATGAGCAGCATCTTCCTCCCCGGCGGGGAGCAGGGGCGGGAGGAAGCCGGCACTGCTCCGCCTCTGCGCGTCCCGCTCCTCAGCCCAGCGGGCTGGGAGGGGACCGCGCCGGCCTGCTCCTGGCTCCTTCCCGCCCCCGCCCCGCTCCTTAAGGCCCCTGCGGCGTCTAGGGCAGCGGCCCCGCGCCTGACAGGCCGGTGCTGGCCTCTCTCCCCCTCCGCCCCGCTCTTACTCTGCCTCCAAGAGCTCCAGAATGGCCCCCGCCATTCCCGCGCGCGGGAGCCCCCACCCCAGTGCCGCGGGCGGCCGCCGGGCAGCGCCGCGCCGTGCCGTGCCGTGCCGTGTGGGACGCGGGACTGGCTCCGCATCCCGCGGGCCCGGCGCTTCCCCGCCCCCTGCAGCCGCGGACCCGGCGCAGCCAATAGCAGCGGCGCTGCCGAGCTGCGAGCTGTTTACCCAATCCGCGCCCCCCAGTCCCTGTCCCCGTCCCTGTGGCAGGCACCAGGCGGGCGGGCGGGCAGGCGCGCCAGAGGCGGCGGCAGCGGCAGCGGCAGCGGCGGCGGGGGGAGAAGGGGCCGCGCGGGGCCTGGGCTCGGGGAGGGAGGCGGCGGCTGGAGAAGGGTGGATGAGCGCCCTGCCCGGGGCAGCTCCCTCGGGGCGTCTCCGCCGGGAGGCTGCGGCTCAGGAGGCGCACTGCGCGCACGCACCTCGCCATGACCCCCCGCCGCCTGCGGCCGGGCCCCGCGGGGCTTTCCCGCTGAGCGGGGGGTGCCTAGCGCCGCCTCCCGCCCTCGCCCCCCCGCCCCCCTCCCGCTCCCGCTCCTCCTCCTCCTCGCCGCGGCCGCTGCCTCCACACGGAGACCTGCTGGAGTGATGGGCTGCATAGGCTCCAGGACTGTCGGTAAGGGGCCGGGGCCGGGAGCTGCTTGTGCACACTCAGAGCCTCCCCCGGGGCAGCCGGGCTGGGGAGTAGTGCGGGGATCCCCTCCGCCCCCGGCGTTTCCTGCTATCCGCCTCCCGCTCCGGACCCGGCGCCCTCCGCGCCCCTGCCCCTTGTCCCCGGGCGCCGGTGCCTCCCTCTGCAGCGGCAGTGCGGCTGGCTGCGCCGGGGCTTGGTGCATGCTCCCCCGCGGGTGGGCGGGCGGGTAGGGACCCGGGTGCCCCATGCGAGGGGTGGGCGGGTGGGTGGCACTGCCCCTTCTGTCATCGCGGAAGGACTGAGGGAGGAGACCGGGATCCTTAAGGGATGGGTTGTTGTTATCGGACTACCCGTATCACTGCAGTGAGAGCTGCTCATCCTCCTCCTCCTTCCCTGCTACCCACGCCTCATTGGAGAATAATAACTATCCACCCAACACCTCCCATCCTAGAGAGCCGCGCTAGGGGCACTGTGCCAGGCACGCCCCTGCCTTCAGGCCACCCACTTCTTGTGGGAGGATGGCAAGCAGAGACATCCCTGTGACATCCCTCCGGCTTAATGAACAGGCAGGGGCCCAGGATAATGAATGGCTCTGACACTTCCCACTCGGGAAAGTGCACGCGTTCCCCGGGGCCTTCAGCACCCCGAAGCGTCAGCCAAAGAGGGGCATGCCACCTACCTGATGCTGCACACCCCATTAGTAGAAAATGCCAGCTCCTTTCCTAGGCTATTGCCCTCCCCAAAGCCTTCCCCAAATCATGCAAACCATGTACTGCCCAACAGCAATAAAAATGTGTAGGGGTCAGGATATTGAGTCATGTCCCTGAGAACACACCAAAGTGGGCCTGCGCCAAAGAACTGCTCCCCATCCTGTGAGCCCTCTATTTGATCTAAAAATAACATGCCCATCCTTTCTCTGGCCATATGCATCTTGGGAGGACACTTTTGGGAACATTTTCCCAGAGTGTCGTCAATGTATTTTTATTTTAAGCAAGCCTAAACCCAGTGAAACTAGCTTCTGCCTTAAGGTTTCTTCCCATGTTTTCTCTCTCCATCTCTCCAACCTTCCCCACCAGGCTCTGCCTTCCCCTTTCTACTGTCCCACCACTAAGAACACAGTGTGTTTCTCCTAGGATATGTTACTAAGCCTGATGGCACTCTGAAGCATATCAACATGATATGCTTCCCCCTTTCTGCACATACAGACACCAGATGGGCATTGTAACAAAATCAGCATCCCCCCTTCTCTATCTAAATATATCTATACTGATAAGTGCAGTATAGCAGATTATTTGTCATATTGTACTTGCTATCATTGTGTCTGAAATAATGGTATCAGATCTCATTTAGTATCTAGCAGAAAATAGCATCTGTCCAGGGACACATGTTCCCAGTTGTCCAGCATTCTCCCAAACTACTCATAGATATTTGTTTCTACTTCTTGATGATTAAAGGCCTAAAGTCTGTACTGGGCAAAATTCTGTGCAATCGGGTACTTTCCTTTGTATCCACATTTACCACAAGTGCACGTGTGAATTATCTTTTTGTGTGTGGACATGGATATGTAAGTGCCAAAATGTCCAATTGTACATCTAGTGGTGAAACCATACTTTGCATGAACAAGTGCATTTATACCATAATTCTAAATATATGGCTCATACAATCACAAGGCCATACTGGATTTGTTGGACCTTTTGGAATCCACTGGCCAGACATGTTGACTTCCAAGAGCTGGGCTCGCAGTAAAGGTAATATGTGATGAGTTCTGTATTTTGGGAGTTGTAGGTCTAAAACATTTACCTAGTAATTGTGTCCAATGCCTACATACATGAATGCCTACATTCATGGACAGATCTAGGATTTTGAAAAGGGTGTACATGGTGAAGTACATCATCACCTATAAAACAACACATTTTTTTATATTTAAAAAGAAACTAAAAGCTTCATTAATATGCTTGGGGCCCAGGACTGTATCATTCACTTGAAGATGGAAGAAAAACAAATGTAACTTCATGGGAATGAGTTAAAAAACTATCTACAGAACTGTGAAATAGGAGGTTCATTACCGGGTGCAACTAGCAGACAACAGAGTTGGAATGAAGAGTTTAGAAGGATAGATTATAATGAGCCATGATGTTTATAATGAGCCATTAAGTCAACTGACTCCTTCAGCACTGCTTGACTAGAAGACTAGTTCCTTTACCTGAAGTTTAAAAATGACTACTTTGCTGCCATTGCAAAGTAGTCATTTTTAAACTTCAGGTGGAGAAGGAACTAAAGGGGGGGGTGCATGAGCACCAGTGCACTCTCCCTGGATCCCCCCCTGCTTACATTATATGAAATCTGCATGTGGTTCTCATGTTCTTTGTGGCGGGGGGGGGGTCTTTTGAGCTTCCAATTATTTCTCTTCACAGTGGTCAGAAGTTTAGCATAGGAAGTGACTCGTATTAAGTAGCTAGGAGAACAGTAAACTGATGAAAGGTAATTAGCCAAATTAAAATTCAACTGGGGCACTGTGGATATTACCCTGCTCTGACAAAAAGTGTGATTAAGTGGTTACAGAGATGGCTGTGATTCAACAGTAAGTGTTCCCTACATATATAGACTGCATTCTAGTAATTTGTGATTCCTGTTGGGCAGTGATTCTAGCCATGGTGCCATGGCACCCTGGGGTGACTTGAGATATTTTAAGGGTATGGCGAATGCCACACAATATTAGAACCGTTAGATGGGCAAAGTCAATACATGAGTCACAAGATAAACCTCAATGTTTCAAATAGGAATCCACAATGTCAAAAACATTCTGGCCTATTGTGGTCTTTCTGAATTCTGTGCAAAACAAGAATTGCTCTAGTATTTTTTGGAGTGAAAAAAAGAGTGAAAGCCAAGAGTAGGCAATTTCTGAGAGTGCCTTGAGTCTAAAACAGCTGAGAACCTCTGCTGTTAGATGAAAGGGTGTTTACAGACTTTTAAATATTATGTATTTAGCATTATTATAATGTTTCCTACACAGTTTACCTTGAATTGTGTAAAATGAGTTGGGTATGTCTCAGCCCACTCCCCATGAATGATATCTTTATAAAAGACCATCTCCACAACTGGCACAAATAGGCCATGTAGGGTTCAATTCCACCCCCCTTGCATTCATTATTATGATTTGCATTGTTATGGTAATAACTAGTAGCCTTCATAAGGGTAATAGACCTTACTGTTCTATGTATGTGCTATATGTACACATAATAAAAAGCCAGTATGTCCCCTATGAGCTGAGAAAATCAGTATATGACGGAAAAGAACAGATTGATACAACATGCTACAGGTGACTAACACTCAGTATAATAGGCACAACTACACAATTACACTTACTATGACAGTGTGTGAACAACTGCTGCCTAACTGCCTGGCCATTGGGAAGTGTTTGTTTTAATTAGAGAAGAGTTTGAAGGAGAAAATTGAAGAATTGTGTGCCAGTTCTGTGTTTTTCAGGGGGAGCGCCTTCTATGCAAAAGGTTCATTGGGTGAGGATGCACAAAGGGGCGCAAGAGAAAATGAATATGGACTCATTAACCTAGTAAGTCTCAGTAATGAATTAGACAGAACCAAACCAATGATGGGCATTCAAATCAAACAGTGTTTGATGCAGTCAGAAAGCAAGAGCCAGCGGACTGATGAAAAGGCAGAAGAATATCATGGAGAAACAAGAAGATTATCTTGAAAGCAATGTTTTCAACGGTTTTGAGGGGGCATTTCCACAAGTGAGAAAGGAGAAAGTTCCGGTCGTCAAGGCTTTGGATTGGACTTCAGGTTGTGTCAACTGAAAAAAAAAAACTCCATGAGCTCTTAGAAATATGGTGTTGTAAGTAATAACTGGATTTAGACAGAGCCTAATATGTAATAGGAAAAGGGGAAATCAGGTAACAAACATAATTGAAATGAGAGGAAAGGTTGGAAATTGGCAAAGGAAACGAGGACACAAGGAGAAATCTTTGGTTAAAAATAATAAAAATAGAAGAGGTTATAAGGCTATTAAGAACAAAAAGAAGTTTTACAGAGCTATCACTTCATTATTATATTTACATGGTGAAAGTGTCAAAGATAATTCTGAAAAGTAAGAAATGTTCAATACATATATGTTCCGTATCTGGGAAAATCGATGTATTCATAAAATAAGATGATAAATTTGGCACTATAGCAGTAGATAAGGATGATATTAAACAACAGCTACTAACAACAGACATTTTAAAATCAGCAGGCCCAGATAATTTACTCTCAAGAATTGTAAAAGAGCTGTCTAAATAGCTCTCTGGACTGTTAATGATGATTTTCAATAAATCTTAGAACACTAAGGAAGAACCAGAGGAGGACAGGATGAAAGCTACTATTATGTAAACTGCTTCTAATGTTTAAATGGGATGAGACCCAAGTAGCTATACATCTGTTTGCCTAATATCAGTCCCACCAATCTCAGGCAAGATAATGGTATGGTTGATACAGGGTTTGCCTAATAAGACCTTGAAAGAGGGCAATATAATTAATGCCAACCAACATCAATATGTCTTGTCACACTAACTAGGCCCCTCCCCCCATGTCCTACTTTCCTATGATAAAAGTATTTGTATTGATGGACTATATTTAACAATCAACAGCTCGATTAAAAACCTAGAACTGTGATACGTATTAAACAGATTAAAAACTGGCTAACTGATAGTCTCAAAATAATTACTATATTTACTCAAGTCTAAGTCAACCCTAAATTTAAGATAACCCCCTAATATTTTTGTTCTATATATGGAACATTTATACATTTGTTATAATTTTCTAAATATAGACTCTAACTACTGGAGGGTTGTCTTGAATTTGTCCCTCTCCCACTGCTACAGCTGGGAAAATAGTGTCTGGGGTGTGGGGGTACAGTCAGGTAGCTGGGGAGGTGTGAGGTGGCCCCCTTGCACTCTGCCCACCCTCCACTTCTCCCTCACACAACCTCCCTGCCTCCCCACCACTGGCACTCCCTGTAGCCTCTGTCTCTTCCGCCTTCTTTACTGTGAGACATGGCTAGGGCTTTGTTCCCTCCTGGAGTACATACAGCGTATGGAAGCACAGCCTTTGACAGGCCACGCAATAATGGCAGCACTACTAATTGGCCAGGCAGGGGACAGAGTTTCCATTGCTCTGTGGGAAGGGGTCTAGCCCAAACCAGAGCCAAGCTGCACCTGACAGTAAGGGTGTAGGGAAAAGAGCATAGAGAGGGGCAGAAGTACAGAGGAAGTAGGCAGGATAATGCTGTGGGTCTGACTCTGGACCAGAGCCTGGGTTGGAGCCAGAGTCAGAGCTTCAGCAACTGTCTGAAGCCCCTACCACTTCCCCTGCCACTTTGTATATGAATCTAAGATGAAGGACTTTTTTGCCTATGCTGTTTGGGGGGAAAACCCTTGTCTTAGGTTCAGGTAAATACAGTATAAACAGAATCGTTGTCAGAAAGCTGTGTTTTTAATACAGTCCACCCCCTAAGCCTGCTTCTTATGCCTATACGCCTTAATTTTTTTTAATATCAGTTAATCAAAAAAGAAGAAAAACATCAATACTATGAAAGGTTGAAGATGACAAAGATTAGTGAATGTTCAGAAGTAAAGAAGTCAGGTCACAAACCACTGATGCAGAGCAATCTGGATCATTTAGTGATCTGGATGTAGACAAACAATATGTATGGATGCACACGTAGTAATACAGCCTATATCTTTATTCCAGAATATGGAACTATGCTGGGAAGAGATGATTTTCATAAATTTAGGGGTCATGATAGCTAATCAGTTGTATGTGATTTCTCAGTATGATGCTAGAGCCAAAGGGCTGGTATAATCTTTAGATGCATGAAGAGAGAAATACTGAGTAAGAATAAAAAGTTTATATAACTTCTGTGTTTGACCCCAGTGAAACCACTATGGGAAAAATGTTCAGTTTTGCTGTCTTTGCTTCTGAAAGTATTTTAATAAATTGGAGAGGGTTCAGAGAAGAGCCAAAAGAATGATTGAGAGACTGGAAAATATGCCTGACAGTGAAAGATTTTAGTGACTTAATGGATTTAATTTGTCAGACAGAAGGGTAAGGTTTGATTAGATTACAGTCTGTAAGCATCTCTGTATGGAACAGAAAATTGGAAACATATAGAGTTTCTCAATTTAAATGAGAAATAACATGCTACATTTTAATAGTGAGAGTATCTAACATTAGAATAACTTAGCCAGGTCTGTTGTGGACCATAAGTCACTGCAACATTTTACTTCAAGACTGGTATTTCCTAGCATAGTGAGTGGACTTCTAACAGGTCTATATTATGCAAGAAGTCAGATAAGGTGATGATAATCTTATCGGCTTGGCATTAAATCTGTGTATTGAATCAATGAATGTGTCTGGGCTGCAAGATGGGCCAGGACAGATATAATGTGGTTGAAGGGCCTGAGTTTTGAAAAGGTGGTGATTTTGTCTACTAAGACTGAGAAATGTGTGGGGAAAGGACAGTTTATGAGGAAAGATCAATTGCAAAAATTATTTTTATTTTAAATGAAGAAAGTTGAAGCCCTTGGCTTGTAATCTCACCAAAGAGCCTTACCATTGAATGTTTTTGGAGACACACCTCTACACTCACCACATTCCATGGAAGCATTGAAGCAGTTTGGTTGTACAGCATGAGTATTACTTTATTGCTGTTCTCTTGTGGACAGTGGAGGACTTCAGTGTTTAGGAATGTCATCCTAGGATATTTGAGCAGCTGCAGAGGATCAAATTTAAAAAAAAATGTGTTCACTAGATGTATTTAGTTTTGCAGTTTCTGCTCTGCTTAAACTACTAGATTACCTGAGACAGACTCCTGAAACAAAAGTGTAATGTGAATGCATTCCATAGCTATACTGGTTTACTGACAGCTGCTAATGTAGTGGTCTCCAACCTTTTCATGGTGAAGAGCATTTTTCAGAATTAAAGATCACCCCAGGATCTATTGCACTCCCTCCCCGCCCCCAACGTGGCCCTAGATCGCAGAATGTCCTATACCCACCTGGGCCAGGGCTCGATCCCGTTTCTGTGCCATAGCTGCACTGAGCCACATCCACCCAGCAGCCAGAAGAACTGGTGTTGGATCTCAGCCTAGTGGGGTCTAGAAGTTTCCACAGTCCAGGGGCATGTGGAGGGGGCCTCCTATCACTGGGTGTAGCCTGGTGGAGGCCCCAGGGGCCTGTCCCCTCCCCATGCTTGGGATGAGGCAGTTGCTGCTGTGGGCTGCCCACTGTTCCCATGCACAGGTGAAGGGGGCACAGGCCCCCAGGTCCTCTCGCCCCACTCTCCTCCCCATGTTCTCCTGGACAACCAGATTTTGCCAGATCTGGCTGGGCCAGGGCTGTCCTTGCTGCTGAGCTGAGCTGCTCCTGCACCTGAGCAGCTGCAGTGGGACTTGAGATGGAGTGGCAGCAGTCTCTGCCACCTCTGCCTGCACAGAGATGGGGAGGGAGCTTCCCACACTCCTAGAGGAGGGCCCCACTTGCCTTCCCCTGCTTCTGGCTGGGCCACATGGTCAGCCACTCATCACGGGGTCCTCGATCTTCCCTCCCCCTCAGATTGACCTGCTGGGTCTGGGGGCAGCGGGTGCACATGCCCAGATGTTCCGTTCAGCCCAGGATCTATCAAAAGAGGCTCTGGGATCTACCTGTAGATCAGGGTCCCCAGGTTGGTGACCACTGTCCTAATGATATTTACAGTAGGACTAAGAGAATTATCATTTAAAATTGCATCTTAATCTACTACAGTAAATTAAATAATAACCTAGACTGCATGAGGCATGTTGTATAAGAAGATAGAAAATTACAAGAAAATACACTGTAAGAGGATTCTGCACAGATTCTAGACTCTTGCATCTACCTTGTCAAATTAACAAAACAAAGGCAGGCTGGCTAAATATAGCATCACTGATTGCAGACTTGAAATAGGAATGGAGAGAACCAAAGGCCCATGAAACCCAAAGCAGATGGACCTCTAAACATTATGACAAAAATGCAATTTAAAGCAAGATACTGTTCTTATAAACACAAAAAGTATGAGCAAGAGTAGAGATAGAAGAAAATGAAAGTAGTAAGAAAGAGAAAAAGAAACTTGCTCTAAGAACCCCACTCTGTCTCCAGGAGAAATAAAAGACATGGCAGAATGTATAGCACAACGTGTGGCAGACTGAGTCACTTAAATGAAAAGTAAGATGTTACATGAACACTGTGGTATATACCCATCCAAGCTGGTCCTTGGATGTGCTCATTGATTTTATCACAATGTGACTAAATTCATAGTGTTTCTTAATGCTCTCTTTTCCTGTCTTTTGAGAGTTTGCATTTAAATGTGTACTGAAAAGAGAGAAGGCAAGGCCTGAATATCTGTGAATGTTTAGTGTAAAAAAACCCAATAACTGAAAAGCAAACCGCCCCCCCAAAAAAGCCAAATAACCCAAATCAAACAACCCCCCCATTAAATCAAAATATCCTTGCATCCTTTTCATTACATGTCAAAGATGACACCTTCAAATTATCTCTGTGATCTATCCTACCTTTAAAATATTTTTGCCATCACTGTTTTTAAGGTGAGCAAGGCCTATGCTCTGAGAGACAAGAGAAGACTGACAATGGAGATAGAAATGGATTAGAAAGTTCTAAACCCAGTTCTCTGCATTCACAGGCAAGCTTTTATCCAGCAAGCCCTAAAACTGTCCACCTTAGCCCCTGAGGGAAAAAAGGTATAACCAGAAAAGCAGAACACGCTGAAGGAAGAGAAGATTAAAGAGAGGAAGAACTCAAAGCTTAAAAAGGCAGCACTGTGAGTGAAAGAGACCAAAGAAAGGATACATGAAAATATAGGAGAGTAAAATACATATGAAGAATAAAGCAGAAAGGGAAAAGAAAAAAAACCTGCTCAGTAAATTACTATATAGTAATTGTTTTATTTTATAGGAACAATGTTTTATCCAACATCTTGTGATAAATACTTCCATTTTAACCCCAGTGTGTTACGTGACTGAGAACAGAGTTTGGCCTTTCAGATCTATGATGCCATGTTCTTTCAGTGACTTAATTTTGTTTCAACTGTTTCTAGCAAAAGTGAAATAAAAGCTAAGAATAGTTTTAGATTTTAACAGGAGTGGGGTCATAGCTCTCCCCAAGCCTAGCTTCATTTAGGGTGAAATTACACATTGCACTTAGATTATACTAAATCTGTTAGTCTAATCTGCAAAGATTGACCAATTCACAAGTAAAACATTCAGTTTTGATTCCAGAAATGCAGGCACATGCCTACAGTGGCTCAGGCTAGAAGCCACGGGGCACTAGAGCAGACTTCCCTTTCCTTCCTCAGCAGCCGCAAGGCTGGAGGGACGTGGACCTGGAGGGCATGGTCAGTCCCCTGGCAGGGTCTACTTATGATATGGAGGGGTTTAAACCCCGACCCTGGCCTGTAGGGACCCCAGCCATAGTGTGCCTGGAGGGGGAAGTGGAGGGCAAAGCAGCTCTTGGCAGGTTTGTCCTCCAGGCCAGGCACTGGCTGGGGCAGCACCTTAGGTAAAGTATGTGAGGAAGAATTGGGAGGAGGCTTAACCTCCAACTGGACAGGCCGGGGATGAAAGGGTTCAGGAACGTGGTCCTCTGTTTCTTATTCTTTCCCGTCTCACACGAGAGACTCTGAGCCCATATAGAAGAAAAATATTTTACTTACAAATGAAATAGACCATAGACAAGCTGTGTGAAATCACACCACGAAACACCTAAATGCCTCACTCCGCCATGAGGTACTTCAGCGCTGCGTACCTCACTCTGTGCCCACAGTTCCCTTAAACTTCGCAGCCAGCGCCGCAACCAAAAAGACCGTGGGGACTCGAGAGCTCTTAAACCATATCTGCTTGCAGACTATCCGTAGGGAGCGTCCGGGGGAAGAGGGAAACTGTGGGCGCAGGACCTCGGTGAGGGTGATCAGTCCTCCTGATGCTGCATGTGGTCCCACCTTTCCTTTCCCAGGCTTTGTCCTTTATACTGCTCCAACAGCCAATCAGATCGGGTCTTTCATTCACGCGCTTTCTGAGCTGCATGAGCCGGGGATTCTGCTGCATGCACGCTTGGCGCAGCTGTTTGGGCTGCACTCGCTGCTTCCCCTTGCAGTGAGCACAGTTTGCTGGCGTTTGGTCACTTTTTATCACTACTTATTTACCACAAAGTGGAGCAGGGAGGGGCAATTAAACTCCCCTGTCTCCGGGCACAGGACACATGCAGAGTCTGCCCAGCTTTTCCCCCTACTCCGACTTGCATGCTGGCATAGCCTTGCTATCCACCTAGGGCTGGGGATGTGGGGCTGGGGCGATGGGGCTGAGTAGAGCTGGTCTGCAAGTGCTGTGGAGTGTGGACGCAGAGAGGCCAGCCCAGAGTGGGCCACAGGGGCCAGGCCCTTCCCAATGGGCTGTGGCTTGGCCTGGACCATGGGAGCTGTGGGGCCAGATTGCTCCTAGCTCCCCTTGCCCAGGCCGGACCTGGCTGTCATGGAGCTGCAGCCTGCTAGGAAGGGTCGTCGAGGCAGGGTCCTTCACAGCTGCTTGCAACTCTGTGACAGCTGGACCTGGCAGCATGGGCAGGAGTTGGCTGGACATGGGTGGGGCTTGGCTCAGCCCCACAGTCTGAGCCCCAGCCACAGATGAGGCAGGTGGATGGCAGGGCCATGCTGGCCAGCTCTGGCCATGCTCCCACCCCTGCTGTTGGAGTGGGGAAAAGAGGGACTCCCTGACGAGGGCTGCTCCTCCCTGGCCAGGCAGACGCCAGCTGTCAGTGGAATCGGACAGAGGGGGAGATTAAATCCCACACCCTCTCCCCATTTGCTTCAGGCTGTGGGTGGGGGATGGCCCCATATTCTAGCAGTGAGGAGGGGTATGTCTGATGAGAGCTGCTACACCCTGGCCAGGCAGACCCCAACTGCAGTCCCCTGGCAGTCGAGGAGAGGGAGGGGAGAATAAACCCCCTCCCTGCTCTCTTTGCCGCAGGGGACCATGCCAGGCCTGAGTCTAGTCATGCCCCCACCCCTGCTCTGGCCAGAGAGCAGAGGGGTGGGGCCAACCCTGCTATCTGGAACAGACAACACAGCCCAGCCCAGGGCTGAAAAGATTGCTGGGATGCTGGGGGACTCTGTTTTTTTTTAACCAGGAAGGGGTCTGGGACAGAAGTTTCATAAACTGTTTTGACCCAAACCAGTTAAGTATGATATTATTTTCAACCAAGTTTACCTTAAACCAGTTTCAGCCATTTTGAAACTGGTTTATGTGCACTGAACCTATGTTCTGTTACAGGTTTAAACCAGTTTTTGATCACTTAAATTGGTTTATGTGTAACTTCTGTCCCTAGCCCAAAAGGCTGATGATGAAGGGTGTGGCTAGGAGCCAGGACACCTGGGCTCTATGCCTGCTCTAGGTTTCATAGATTTCATAGATATTAGGGCTGGAAGCAACCTTAGAAGATCATCAAGTCCAGCCCCGAACCCCATGGGCAGGAAGTCAGCTGGAATCATAAGATCCCAGCAAGAAAAACATCTAGGTTTCTCTTGAAGGCGTTCAAAGTAGGTGCATGAACCACCTCTGGTGACAGGCGATTCCAAACCTTGGGGGCACGGACAGTAAAGACGTTCTTCCTTATGTCCAGCCTGAAATGGTCTTGCAGTAGTTTATAACCGTTCGACCTGTTATCGACATCTGCTGGGAGGAGCAGTCGGCCAAGTCCGAGAGGTCCCAGAGGTTCCTGGCGGAGCTGCAGGACCTCCACTTGGACCAGGAGGTGCATGGCCCCACCAGGGGGGATGCGCTGCTGGATCTGGTCCTGGTCTCAGGGGACGATCTGGTTGCAGGGCTCCGGGTACGCGACTCCCT
>JAGPOW010003648.1:121667244-121763679 GCA_030014935.1 Caiman crocodilus | reverse complement strand
AAAGGCTTTTTTAAAGTCAAGATATATGACATCAATCTCTTCTCCCTTGTCCAGGTGATAGGTCACCTGGTCATAAAAGGAAATGAGATTGGTCAAGCACAACCCACCTGCAACAAACCCATGCTGGTTATCCCTCAGGGTGTTGCCATCGGCCAGTCCATTAAGAATGCCCTCTTTGATATCTTTTCTAACACCTTCCCCTGGATAGAGGTCAGGCTGATGGGCCTGTAGTTTGCCGGATCCACTTTTCCTTTCTTGAAGATAGGCACCACATTGGCCTTCTTCCAATCATTGGGCACTTCACCAGAGCGCCAGGAGCTCTGGAAGATCCGTGCCAAGGGCAAAGCTATGATACAGGCCAACTCTGTGAGCCCTCTGAGGTGTAAATGTCAGGGCTGGCTGACTTGAAGGTGTTCAACCTCTCAAGGTGTTCCTTCACAAGGTCAGCATTAATGGAAAACAAGGAACCACCCTCACTCAGGCATCCCGGTCCCATAATGGGCAGGGGCATCCCATGGAACTTGTGAAAGATTGACACAAAGTACCCATTTATTAAGTTGGCTTTTTACTGGTGGGTGGTGAGGGGCTGGGAGAGGTGCATAGGGGGATGCTGGAGGACTGCTGACTGCTTATTTCTGTAAAGCAGACTGAAGTTACCCCAGCCTGAGCTAGGTAGCACAGATTCAAGCTAAGTCTGACCTGAAGTAGTGTAACTTTGAGATGCTCAGAAGGCGCTTAGTATGAATTAATGAGATTTAACATGTGGATACTTGTGTTTTAAGTGCTCTTAGTATGATCTAATTGTAATATGCAACTATAGCCGTAGATGCCAGAAATGATCTCCTTCTCCTTAGTATGCGGTATCTTAACGTTCTGTTAATGCAAATTCTTGCATTTAGTTTATGTCCTTTTAAATATTTTGTGAACAGATTCTGATTTTCTTCAAAGTATTCATTATTCCAAATTTTTACTGAATTATTTAGATTGATAATTTTCACCATTCATGAACTTTTAATTTCAACTGGCCACTATTCGTTTTGTTTAATATACATGTGATCAAACACAGCCAAATTACATTTCACTTTCACCCTAAGCGGCACCTACATAGGTGCTCAAGTGCTGTTTTTGGCCCTATGGAACTTTAAGGGTGTGTCTAGATGAGTGCACGTGTGCCTCTTGCAGCGTTTCAAAGGAATTTGAAATGCTGCAAGGTGCATGCTGAAAACAAAAAAAAATTCACTGTGCTGCATATTTGCAGTACAGGCTCAAAACTTGACACCTGGAGATTCAGGTACCGAAATAAAACCTGGGGGAAAGACCATGCCCTGAGGCATCCGGAGGCTTGCATCCTCCATAGAGACACTCTAGTAGCTATCCAGAGCATCTCTATGGCTGCCCATTGTCCCTGTACTGCAGCACACTGCAGCACGTGCAGACCAAAAAGCTCTGCAAGCTGCAAGAGCCCAAACCTAAGGTCCGTCCCCAGGTAAGTAGGGGCTGAGGGATGCGGGGACTGGAGCTGGGGCTGTGTGGGTTTGGGGGGTGGGGGTGAAGCTGGGGGGGGAACTGCTCAGGAGGTGTGGGTCCCCCACCTGCCCCCTGCTGGGGCTGTGGGCCCCGCTTTTCTCCCCCTCACAGGGCCCACGCTCACTCCCACTGCAGCAGTGACCGTTAGGGTGCTCAGGGCCCTCCTTGCAGGGGCAACTTGGGAGGTGCCAGTGGGGCACGACCGGGGGGGTTGTAGCCCCAGTGGGGTGCTATCTGTGCCGTCATGGGGGGTGCAATCCATGTGCCGGGCGGGGGGCCTGTGCCCTGTGGGGGGAAGGGGACCCACCCATCCTGAGCAGCCCCACCCACACAGTGCTCCCACACCCACAGTCCCCTCCACAATCCCCACACACCCGTCTGCATCCCCCTACACCTTATCCCACACCCCTCCTGCAAACCCCACATCCCCTCGTCACACACCCATTGTGCCCAGCTGCCAGACAGGATGAGACCTGCTGGCAGGAACTGTAGCTGCAGAGACAGGTGTCCCCACATTTTAGTTAGTGAAAGGGTCAGGGGAACCGCTAATTGTTCTATGGTATGAAAACCAAAAGCAAACCTCAAAATATATAGATATTTAGAATTTATTTTATTTTGATGATCGAGACACTGGTAAGTTTCCAAAATGCTTTAACATTGTAAATATATCAATAAAACATTGCCCAACTGATCTCTCTCCGCTTGTGTGTGTGTGTGTATGTGTATGCATATGTATATGTATGTATGTATAGTGGTCTTTTGTTTTAATTGCGGAAGAACATGGATTTGGAGGTATTTTAAGGATTGAATTTGGAATTTTTTTGTCAGAAATTTTGCAGTTTTTAAATAGGGACCACAAGAATTACTGCTAGTGGGGTAGATGGCAGGACCCAGGCAGAGGAGCCTGTTCAGGGCTGGCACCCAGGATCCATCTGGAGGTGGCCTACCTCCTGGCCTGAGCAAGAGGACATATTTTAACAGTTCAAAGCAGGCCACTACACAGAACATCTTCTGGGTGATAGCTGCCCAGATGGCAGGGCAGTGGCACACATGACAGTAGTGCTGCGCAGAGGCCAACCATGCAGCCACAGCCTACTGGCAGCTGGCTCAGAAGTGCAGATGCCTCTGCTGCAGCTGTACAGTCGCCATCCAGGTCTGGCAGGTGTGCAGCATTGAAGCCACATGCTGTCGCAGGTGGCAGCAGGTCACAGCTAGGCAGCAACCCCCACTGCCAGACTGCTGCAGTGGGTGGGAGGGAGGGGGAGGCAGCAACCACTCCAGGTTAGGGCTGCTTCAGCAGCCCAGCTGGTACAAGGGGTAGTGTCCCCAAATACCAAGTGGCCGGACCTTACAAGCTCCTGTCTATTTGTATCCTTCATATTTACGTGGGCCGTAAGGCCCACCCAACTAACTAATAGCCCCTACTGTGTGGGGCCATTGAGTGAGAGGTGCAACTAAATTTCTTGGAACAACAAAAGTGAAAACCAGGATAGGAGTGATGTGAGGGTCAGAGGGTCAAACTATGAAAATGAATGTTCCTGATGGGGAATACCGAGCAGAGCTCCCCAGGCCACACCCACCAGTCCTCAAAGGCATCCAAGGAGTCAGTGGACACTGCCCATTTGTCCTTTGCCTAGAAATGTGCGTAGATGAGTGAGAGAAATTTGGCCCCTCAGTCCCCAGGCTCCTTCCTGGTTATGTACAAGGCCCACTTGGCCAGGGCCAAGGCCAGGGCCAGGAAGAGGTTGACCAGGAGGTCCCAGGACTTGGTGGGAACACAAATGGGAGGGTAAAGTTCATCCAGAGACAAAAAGGTGGTGGGGTAAAGTTCATCCAGAACCTCAGGTGGAGGTTCTGGATGTGGAGGGGCTGCAGCCTGGTGCATTCAAGTGTCATGTGCACCAGGGTCTCCCTCTGCCTGCAGAAGGGGCAGGAGACTGGGATGTCTGTGAAGCTCACCATGTACATGTCCTAGGTGACAGCTCCATGGAGGAGCCACCAGCTGAGGTCCCCAGTGGCTTGTGGGATGAGGGTGGAGTACAGGCTCAGCCACTGGCCTCAGAAACTCCTATTTGTATCTTCCAGAGATCATGGGCCTTAAGGTTCACCTATTTAACTAATAGCCCCCACTGCGTGGGGCCAAAGGTTGAAGGATACAACTAATTCTTTTCTTTTTTTTTTGTTGGACAACTAAGGAAGAAAAGGGTAGGAGTGATGTGGGGATCAAAGGTTCAAAATGTGAAAAGCAGCTCTCCAGAGGGGGACACTGAGCAGAGCCTCCTGGGCCACACCCACTGGTCCTCAAAGGCATCCTAGGAGCTGGTGGACACCTCCCACTGGTGCTCTGCCCAGATATGTGCATGGATGAGCGGGAGGAAAGTGGCCCCGCAGTCTCCGGGCACCTTCCTGGCCAGAGCCTCCTTCCTGGCCAAGTAGAGAAGCCCATTTGGCCAGAGCCAGGAGGAGGTTGACTTGTAGGTCCCAGGACTTGGTGGGGCCATGGACAGGGTGATGAAAAAGAAAAAGTTAGGGGATAAAATTCAACCAGAACTTCAGAGAAAGTTCTGGAGGTGGAGGGGCTGCAGCCTGGTGCACTCGAGGGTCATGTGAGCCAGGGTCTCCCTCTACTCACAGAAGGGGCAGAAGACTGGGGTGTCCATGAAGCTTGCCACATACAAGCTTGTGGCTATGGCTCCATGGAGGAGCCACCAGCTGAAGTCCCCAGTGGCTCATGGGGTGAGGGTGGAGTACAGGCTCAGTCACTGGCCTTAGAAGCTTCTGAGGGCAAGTAGCCCTGAGCTACTCACCAGGGCAGCTTTATATACTGCTGGGGCTGGCTCCAGTCTCTAAGTCCTCCCCAAGGCTGCAGATCTGGGAGGAGCTGCGCAAAGTTATTTTCCCCCAAGTGGTACAACTTGCCCCACACCAAGTTCATGTCTGGGCACGTGCGCTGAGCGAAAAGTCCCCTGCTCAAATTTGTGCTGGTCCTATTTGAGCTGCTGCAAGTACACATGCCTGCATGTGTGGACATGCCCTTAGAGTCTACTTCTACATGCAGTGGAATAAGATTGCCTAAGTATGTGTGTAACTTCTTAAAGTAAGATTTGGGGGTACAGAAGAGAAGACTCTCTCACCTTTTACCCAACAGTTTAATGGTTAAAACATATATTGAAGGATCTGGTTTAACGCCATTTTCATTCAGAAGGGGTTTAGAACACACGTCTCCTGCTTCCCAGTAAAGTGCTTAAGGTTCTAGGTCAATGTTGGCCAACCTGCTTGGCCAAGGTGCCTGAAACAAAGCCCTGTACTCCCATTTCCTTCCCCTGTCTGACCTGCTGCTCTGCTTTCTGCTCTTTGCACTGTGCTCCCTGCCTGATCTGCTGCTGTGGTCCCTGCCCCCTCTCTGATAGGCTGCATGCCACATGCAGAGGCTACCTGTATCTTGCATGCAGCAGATTGCACCCGCTCCACCTCTGCCACCAACCAGCTAGGCAGCGTTCAAAGTACTATTTACCCTCTTCCAGAAGTTGGTCCACTGGGCAGCCAAGCAGGAAAAATATATGGGACGAGGTGGTTCAAAGCGATAGTCACTGACCTTCAAAGAAGGGGGCTATGGGTTCTTGTTCCTGCCCCCAATGGCTTTTCTGTTCCTGGCCTTTAATATTTGATGGATAAATAGCATTCGGATAGTTTCTGCCTCACCGGTGCTTTAACCATAAGAATGTTAAACTAAAAGGTTGAAGGGTCCTTTTCCTCCTCCACTGTCATCAAATACTTGTTAGCGGTTGTTTTTCTTTGCCTAAAGTTTTGGGGACATGTGCATAGTTACATACATGCCCAAGTGATTCTGTTCTATCTGAGAACTCTGGGATGAATTGGGTGGGGAGGAGTGCAGTGGTGCTGTTGCACCCCCTCTCCCCTGCCCACTTTTGATTCTTGCTCCACCCAAACTTTAAACCCAATTGCCTGACAGGAGTAGTGACATTTCTATTTAGGCAGTGCTGAGAGAGTCAATTGACTTCATAGCTTGTTATCTCTCCCTGATTCCTGATCATCTCTGTCTACTCCACAGGTGTTAACAACCTTTAAGGCATCTTTTTAATGGTCTTGGTGTACAACTGTTCCAACTATCCCTTTTTCTGCAGGTTTGTTGTCTGTTAGCCATTTCTGTAATGTCTGTCTTCTTTTTCACAGCCCTGTGAAATGACTGATGATGAAGTACTGGGAGCACTGTCAAGATGCTCAGGAAGGCTAGGTTTTGTTGTATGATTCTGAATAAAAAATGTATATTTAACTATAACGACTATGGGACTAATGACACAATATCTTTTGACTATTTTTCTAGTTTTTTTTTTAACTGTATATATAATCTAGCAATTTAGGGCACATTCCAATAATTATATATTTTTTCTTTGATCTAAACTAAATACTGCAGTGCTAGCCCCCTAGCGGGTTATAGTAAAGCTTCTAGTTTCTCTTTAGCTATAGAAAAATGTGTTGTGCTATACATGATGATGTGCCACACTGTCTGCACTGCACTTTTCAAAATACTAGATCTGCCAAGGAGGAGTCTCTTTCACCACAGTGGATCTTTTGAATATACTCAGAAGGGAAGCATGGGGCAAGCTCAGGTACACAAGTAGAGATGGAATCTAAACATTATATAAGCACCAAAACATTTTATTTATGCAGTAACATGAGGCACATAAAGACCCACTAGAATTTGGTCCATAGTATTCTGTTTCTTTGTTTGGTGACTAAAATATTTCAAATGGAGAATGATGAATAATATATTAGGCACTGTTGGTATGAATTTTCAGACAAATTGGTACTAAAATTAATGTAACTTTAAGGATCTGTAAAAATTTTTGCGAAGACTCAGCAATTTAACAAAAATATTTTATATAATATATATTTGAAGCAAATATGAATCCTTTTTGATTGATTCATTTGAGGCTGTGATTTTCAAAGGAACTTAAAGTATTTTGGAGCCTAGTGCTCAATTAGGTTCAATAGCACTTATAATACAATATAAGCTGATTGTAATATGCAACTATCTTCATCTGTAAAGACACAACATAGGTGTATTTTGCCATCTTATAATTTGATCACCTGCTTCCCTGCATATACAATTCATTTTTGTTTATCAAGGAAAGTTTGCTTGTTTCCTTCATGTCTGATCTAAAAATGGATTCTACTCAAATATTTAAAAAAATTAAATGATCTTTTGGTATGAATCTGATTGGGGAGCAATTTTTTTTTAAATGGTATGAGGAAGTGACAGCAGAGGGTTGACTAGGCTGAACTGCTCTTTGTGTTACATTCACAGCTGCTGCCATCTCAGAGCCTATACACATGCAGCAAGGCTACTCTGATGCACTGTAATACCAGCACATTGGAGCAGACTCGATTAGAATTCAACCTTGACTTATACACTATCCCCTGTGAGTAGCAGTGCCCTGACTCCTCTAGGAGCTCAGGTAGCACATGGCCCATTGGCAGCTTGCCTGGTTGGCCCTGGAGGGCAACATGGGGTGTCAGGCAGGGGGAAGCTAGACACTCAAAATTGTCTCTCATCCCATCCTCATTAAAAAATTAGGCGACTGGTGTCAACCTGTACACTGTAAAATACCGTAATTGAGTCTGCTGCAGCGTGGTAATTACTGTGCACCAGCAGACTCCAACATCTCAAATATTAGAATCCCTATGATGAAAAATGGCATTGGAGGAGCTTTAACTAAAGCTCTTTCAGTGAGCTTACTTAAAGCACTCCCACAGCCATTTTTCGGCACGGGGACTCTGATATATGAGGTGCTCCGGGTACTTTAATTAGAGTGGCTCTTGGAGCTTCTTAAGAGCCCCCATACTTCCAGAGCACGTGTATAAATAAATGGTAATCATTTCTGGCCTGTGCATGCCCATACAATGGGGGCTGACAGTTATTTCAGGTGGAGGCCTGCTTACTGAGTTTTGGTGAGCTGTCGAGGACCGCATGGGTACCCCATAGCCTCCACCTCAACCACATAACCCACACCCACCACACCCACACTTCACCCCACACACACACTCCCCAATCACACCCCACTATATACATCCCCTTACCACTCACACACAATATATAGTAGCACTGTATTTTGAGCTATTATGCAGTCAGCTCTAGATATACTTTGTAAACACTTAAATTAGTACAAAAATATTTTAAAATTAAAATAAGTTATTGGAGATGGGGCTGTGGTATGGTGTGGGGTTGGGTGGGAGAAAAAGAGAGATGGGGCCCAGCTGCCTCACATGACGCAGCCAGGCAGATCCTGTGCCCAGGTTCCGCACTCCTGCCACCCCACGCTGGGTCCCTGCCAGTCCCAGAGCACATGCATGGGCTCCATGCCCACCTGCCACTACCATTACCCCACCGTTTCCCTGCTTTCCCTCTCATACCCTTGCCTGCCAATTCCCCCTCTACCACTGCTCCCCACAGCCCCTGCCACTCCCTGCGCCACTGCCTGCGGCCCCTGCCACTCCCTGCACTTCTGCCACTTCCCACCTTGCTATTAAGTGTTCTTTTGGCCACCTCAACATGCGGTAAAGGGCTCTGGGCATATGCCTCAACTCAGCTGAAGAGTACTTGCTTTATCTCATCATTGCCATCTGCATCCTCCACAACATCTGTGAGACCAGGGGAGAAACCGTGGTGTGCCCTTGTCTGGGCATCACCACCCAGGGAGTCATGGTCAGGGAGATTCTGGTTCACTGGGATGATGTGCCAGATGAACTGGGAACTGGGGGATCTAGAGAAACTGGCTGATCTTTTGTAGAAGCACCCAGATATAGGGGAATATGGCACAGAAAATAAATGTGCCTCAGTTTACCTTTTTCATTAATATAGTAGAACTTTATTTAATAAAACCCACTGAACGTTAAACTTTTGAAAAATGAGTCCTTTTCTTGGTGAAAAACTACAAAATGAACTTGGAGGGAGAAGTGGGAAGGGCAAGATAACAGGGATGGGTGAGTTGGGAACCAAGATTTTGCCAGTGGGGTAGCAACTTCCACAGGAATTGGGAGGCAACCTCAAGGGGGATGGAAGGGTAGAGGCTCCAGTGCCCTAGGTCCCTGGCAGTGGAGTGGCAGTAGGATTTTCTCCATAGGTCTGGGCAGGTGGGTGATTCCTGACCCACTATTCCCCTAAAAGGAGTGTGGTCAGGGGTGCAGCAGGAGTCTGCTCCACAGCCAGTCTTGCTGGCACCTCATGGCTTGCTGAGAAACCCTGACATCCTTGTCCATGGTCCATGGATTCCATTGTCCTACTCCAGGCACCATGGGACTCCTGGCAATGCTTAGCAGGTCTTGTGTGTGCCAAGACCAGAGTTGCCAGGCCATTCTCTCATCTGGGGTCTAGAGAGGTCCTGGCAAGCAGGACTATGGTCCTGGGTGTGGGGCAAGCTCACTTCTGGGTCTCAGATGTGGTGAAGGGAGGATATAAGGGTCCCAGGTCCCCACTCAAGGCTCTGTCCTTGCAACGTTCTGTCATGGCAGAGAAGTGGGATTTGGTTATTCCCTTGAGTTTGGCAGTCCTATGTCTTGCTAGAGCTGTCCAGTACCAATTTGGTGGCCTACAGACCCAGGCGGGCTGCTAGAACTGTTGGGGAGGTGACTGCCCTGGGGATAACTGTGGTGTCGGGGAAAAGGCAGGAGTGGATGTCTCAGTCCCAGTCACACTTTTTCCCTTGCCCTTTGGAGATGGCACAGCCAAGTTGCCCTTCTTCCTATCAGTCACCCAGGTTGCAGTATCTCCAGCCCTGCTTCTCCTATCCCTGCTCCTCTTCCCACTCCTTGTGTTGCCAGACAAGGCACCAAGAGAGGAAGGACCAAGACTGCCTCCCAAAGTGCTGAGTGCAGAAATCTTGTTCACCACCCTAATGGGAAGAGTCCTTAGGGTTGGATTTGCCATGGTGACTGGGGCTGCTAGATGCCTCACTCTCCATTCAGGGCCATGGGGGTTATGATGTGTTCCAGGGAAAGAGCAGTACAGCAACTGGGCTAAAATAGGTCTTCTAAAGGCTATACAGGTCCTTGTCCTACTGCTGGGAATCAGCCAGCCTTGATGAGGCATGGTTGGCTTCCTCGAGGAACCATGTGACTATCAGTGACCCTTTCCTGTTCCTTGGCAGACCTTGTGTGGACATCCATCAGCCTCACAAGGTCCCCCCTCCACATCTCCACAGGAACAGCTAGTGTGCTACTGTGTGCTAGTGTGCTAGTGTGCAACTCCATGTGCTAGTTCCCCCATAGCTTGCAGTGCAAGTAATCGGTGATGTGAAGTAAGCAGCAGCTCAAACATTTCCTTGCTGCCCATCTTCTCCAGATATCTCTTCTGTGCTTGCAACTATGTGATGGCCTGTCCTTTAGCTTCTATCTCATCTTCTATGCTCCCACTTTCTGCATGTAGGTGTTGCCCCTGAGAATAGAGACAAGAAACACTGTGGCTTTGTCAATTTGAGGTTTCACTCATCTAGCATTTCTCAGCCAGGGGATAACTTACAGCAACAGAAGCTCAAAATATGAAGTTCCCTCTCCTCTATCTCCCTCAATGTCCAGGAACTGCACTGTTCTCACCTGCCCAGTGCTTATGAAATCAGGTCCCCAGGGGGTTGTGCCCTGGTGGTGGGCCCCACTGCCTTCCCTGGGGCTGTTATGCACCATGTGCTCTCAGGGTGTTTCTACTACCTGCTGCTGCACCTGCCCCATAATGGCATAGGTGCTCACAGTATGATCGTTCCTAGCAACTATGCAGAACAGCTCTTCATGGAAAGGCATGGTCTGTCTCTTGGCCCTGGAGATTGACAATCCTCCTGAAGTAGGTTTCCATCCACTTGATTTTGGTTTTGCGCTATGATCAGTATTGGTCAGGGCCCTGTGCCTTCTGCTTTTGCACCTCCTTGTTGAGGTGCACTGTGCGGCACTGTTCCTGGATCTTCTCAGTACCCCAGAGGGTGATGAGGTTCATCATTTCCTTGATGACTAAATTCCACCCCCAGCTATAAGCAGCAGAAGAGGAAGGGATGGCTATGCTATGGTTTTGGGCTGTTCCTGTGGGGTCTCAGTAAATTCAAACTGGTTCAGATGTCACCAAGTGAATAAAGGCCTGGGTATGAGGGTACTGGTCATGTCACAGGGGTGTGGATCTGGGCACTGTTATTCTGAGGCATGCACAGTGTTTTCTTGGGCGGTAAGTTGTTGCTGTCACTTTTGGTATACAGGCTGCTGGAGTCTAGATGTTCTGGGAGGCTGGTGCTAGAAAGCTGTCTTCTTGATACCACAGATGATGTAGAAATCACAACTCAGATACCTGTTGGGTGGCAAAAGCTCAGAAAGGTTTAATGTCATTGGACAGCATGTCAGTTAATCTGATTAACAGTCAGTCCAATTGAAGCTTGACCATGACCAGTAGATACATTATTCATGCTCCCTATGACCTCTATGAAGACGTCTCTGAACTCCTGTATTTATACTTGCATCCCCCCACCTCACCCTATCTCATGCTCAATCTTATCTCTCTCTGTCAAGATGTTCATCTTTGTTTTTGTTTGCCAAGTTCCTCTAATAAGAGGTTCTCATTAGTAAGTTCTAACTACATTTGTAGCTTCTCTTTTTGTACTCCTTCCAAAGTCTTTTTGATTGTTACTGCATGTAGTTTGTTTTTTCCCCTTACTGGGTCATCCAGGAGTCAGAAACCTCTTTCTCCCATACTGTTTTTGGCATCATAGTTTACTAAAGCTTAGTATAACTACAGCCTAGAACAACCAGAATTCCTACAGGTATATGCTTCTCTCTAACTTCAACTGGGTCCAGGTCTGATCAGATGTGTCCCCTCATTCCAGATACGTCAACACCACTGTTCATGCCCCTCCCAAGCCCTGAACTTTAAAGGGCCATCTGCTTTGCAGTTCCAGCATGGCTGACCATGCCACCTCCAGCTCTGAACTTTTGAGGGCCATCCACCTGTTGGTCCAAGCATGGCTGGGCAGGCTCTCCAAGCTCCAAACTTTACAGGGACATCTACCTGCAAACTCCAACAAAGCGCCAAAGTTTACAGGGTCCACTACCTGGAGGCCTACCACGCCCTAAATATTTCAAGAGTCAACTCCCTGCCAGCCAAACTGGTCTGCCCCCTACCCCATACCTGAAATGTTAGAACACCTCCCACATGTGTGAGCCAGGAACCATGCCAGGGTTTTGAACTGGAGGTGTTTGGGGCTGCATCTTTGGTTTGGGGATCTCAGGTCTCGATTTGAATCTTGGGGTCCTGGATCTTTGGGTCTGTCTGAGTTTTGGGGGTCTCTCGCTTTGGGTGTATGGGTCTGTGTGTGTGTCTTGGGGGACTTCACATATTTGCCTTAACCCCTACTCCCCTGTTTTTGCCTAGAGTGCAGTGTGGGGCTGGTGAAAGGGGCTGAGCTTCCCTAGAACTGAAGCTGATGGGGGAGGGGTGTTTGCTTTGTGCTTTACTGGAACAGTGAAGGGCAGCTGAATGCCAAAGTGTCTCTTGGGGGTGGGGAGTGGGATGGTGGTACAGTGAATCAGAAGGTGGTACAGTGGCTCCTATCAATAGGGAGGGTGCAAAGCTTCCTCACACGCGTGGATGAGCTCTACATGACTCAAAAAGTCTATGGACTGACAAGAGGTAAAGTGTTGCTGGACCTGGTACTGGCCAAAGGGGATGATCTAGTCAGTGACCTAAGAATCGATGGAAAACTGGGTGATAGTGACCACGAGCTGATCACCTTTACTATCCATTGCAAAGCTGGCAAGTCAGTCAGCAACACAGAAGTCCTTGACTTTAGGAAAGCTGACTTTGACAAGCTCAGGAGGCTTATTGTCAAGTCCCTAAGGGACTATGACTCGACAGAAAAAGGAGTCCAAGAGGAGTGGTTGCTCCACAAGGGAGCAGTCCTGACAGAACAAGGGTTGTCCATCCCATCTCGGAGGAAGGGTACTAAAAGGGCACAGCAACCCCCTTGACTCAGCAGGGAACTTGAGGATCTCCTACACCTAAAAAGAGAGACTTATAAAGGATGGAAGACTGGAATAACTACCAAGGAGGAGTACTCAGCACTGATCTGTGCCTGCAGGGAACGGACCAGGAAAGCCAAGGCTGCAACCAAACTCCATCTGACTTCAAATATCAAGGATAATAAAAAGTCCTTTTTCAGATATGTAGGGAGTTGGAAAAAAAGCAAGGGTAACATTGGACCCCTGCTGAACCAAATGGGACAACTGCTAACTGACACCCAGGAAAAAGCCAACTTGCTTAATGGGTACTTTGCATCGGTCTTTCATCAGCCCAAGGGGACTGCCCTGCCTAGCATGACACGAGATGGCCAGGGTGATGGCGTATTTGTACACAGCATTGGTGTAGACCTTGTAAAGGAACACCTTGAGTGGCTGGACATCTTCAAGTCAGCTGGTCCTGACAGATTACACCCTAAAGTACTCAAGGAGCTGGCAGGTGTCATAGCCCAAACATTGGCAAAAATATTCAAAAATCCATGATGCTCAGGTGAAGTACCTGAAGCCTGGAAGAAGGCCAGTGTGGTACCCATCTTCAAGAAAGGGCAGAAAGTAGATCCTGTGAATTACAGGCCAATCAGCTTGACCTTAAGATTCTGGAGAAAATTATCAGAGACCCTTCTTGTTAAGCTGGCTGATGGCAACATCCTGAGGAACAGCTAACATGGGTTTGTTATGGGTAGGTCTTGCCTGACCAGTCTTATCTCCTTCTATGACCAGGTGACTTATCACCTGGAAAAGGGAGAAGAGATTGGCATCATATATCTGGACTTTAAAAAAGTCCTTGATCTGGTTCCCTATGACCTTTCATGGAAAAATTGGCCAACTGTGGCCTCGGCTATACCACAGTCGAATGGCTGGGAAATTGGCTCCGAGATTGGGCCCAGAGAGTAGTAGGAGGGGAATCACTATGGTGATCCATGACCAGTGGTGTCCCCCAAGGCTCTCTCTTTGGACCGGTTCTCTTTAACATCTTTATCAACGATGTGGACATTGGTATCAGAAGCACACTGGCCAAGTTTGCCAATGACACTAAACTTTGGGGCATAGCGTCCATACCTGAGTATAGGCTAGTGATCCAGGCTGACTTCGATAAACTTAGTAAGTGGGTGGACACAAACCTGATGACGTTCAATACCAAAAAATGCAAGGTACTCCACCTCAGGGGGAAAAAACATGCAGCACGCTTATGGGCTTGGCAGTACTACACTCACTAGCATCACAGCTGAAAGAGACTTGGGGGTCATGAGTGACCACAAAATGAACATGAGCCACCAATGTGATGTTGCAGCTGGTAAAGCAAATAAAATTCTGGTTTGCATCCATAGATGCTGCTCAAGCAAATGCCAGGATGTCATCCTCCCGCTTTACTCAACCTGGTGAAGCTGCAGCTGGAGTGCCACATCCAATTCTGGGCTCCACAATTCAAGAAGGATGTGGAGTAACTTGAGAGAGTCCAGAGGAGAGCCACACACATGAACGGGGGGCAAGAAAATAGGCCTTGTGAAGACAGGCTGAGAGCCATGGGATTCTTCAGCCTAGAAAAACGCAGGCTCAGGGATGACCAGAGCGCAGGCTCAGGTAATGCCTATAAGTATGTAAGGGGTGTGCATCAGGATCTGGGGGAGCGTCTGTTCACCAGAGCACCCCAAGGCATAACAAGTATCAACAGTCATAAACTCCTCCATGACGGTTTTAAGCTAGACGTAAGGAAAAACTTCTTTACTGTCTGAGCCCCCAAGGCTTGGAATAGACTCCCTCCAGAAGTGGTGCAAGCACCTACTCATTCAGGAAACGTTTAGATGCTTATATTGCTGGGATCCTTTGACTCTAGCTGACTTCCTGCCTCTGGGGGCTGGGCTTCCAGCAGGGGGCTGGACTTCATGATCTTTGAGGTTCCTTCCAGCCCTCATATCTATGAAATCTATGAAAAGTGTTTGTTGAACTTGCTGAACCTCAATTGAAGTTACTTCAATGGATGGAGATTTCCACTATGTACACAATATTTTTTCTTGTGGAAGTGCTATGAACACTTGTACATCTAACATTTTAACCAGAGGAACTGCAGTTCTACTGGTGGAAATGCAATGCTTGTACACAGCCTTAGGGCATCTGTACTCATGCTCTGAGGTGGAGGTGGGGGAGGGCACTTTAATTAGAGCAGATCTGAGAGTCACTCTAATTAAAGTGCCTGCAGTCACATGTATTCAGCATCCTATGCTTCAAAATGGTGGTGAGGGCACTTTAACTAAAAGTCATTCAATGAGCTTTAGTTAAAGTGTCCCTGCCACCATTTTGAAACGTGGGGACACTGAATCCATGTGATATGCAGGCTGCTGGAGTGTGCTAATTAGCGCAGTTTAGCAGACTCACAGCAGATTTGATTAATCAAGACTGCTCCAACTCACACTACATGTCAGAGCAGAGTTCCATCACATATATAGGTGCCCTTAGAGCCTAACTGGTTTAGAGGGGCATGAACGTTTTGTATACATCCATCTGCTTCTTTAGATGCTATGATTGATGAGAGAGTGTTCTCAAACCCATCTTACAACACAGAATCAGAAACAACATCAGAATCCCTCCAACCTTTGACAAGGTGAGGAAGCCATCAAGCAAATGAAGAACAGCAAAGCGTTTGGAGCCCCAGGCAGAAATCTTCAAGCAGGAGGGAGAGAAGTTTACATCATAGCTCCATTCCCTCATCTTAAGCATCTGGAATGATGAGGAAATCCCAGATGACATCATGGACACCTTCATGACAACCTTCAAGAAAGAATACATGTCCTACTGTGAAAATTACAGAGGGATCTCCTTGCTGTCCACCTTAGGGAAAATCATCTAGTCCAACTCCATGCTCAAAAGCAGGACCAACTAGATCATCGCAGCCAAAGCTTTGTCTACCTGCGTGTTGAAAACCTCCAAGGACGGAGATCCCACCACCTCTCTGGGTAACCTGTTCCAGTGTTTTACTACCCTCCAAGTGAGAAAAATCTTCCTAATATGTAACCTAAACTTCCTTTGCTGCAACTTGAGACTGTTGCTCCTTTTTCTGTCATCTGCCCCCACTGAGACAGTCTAGTTCCATCCTTATTCAAACCTCCCTTTAGGTAGTTAAAGGCTGCCATTAAATCCCCTCTCAGTCTTGTCTTATCCAAAATAAATAAGCCCAGTTCCCTCAGTTTCTCCTTAGAAATCATGTGCCCTAACCCCCCTCCACTTTTTGTTGCCCTCCACTGGATTCTTTCCAATTTGTCCCCATTCTTTCTGTAGTGGGGGCTCAAAACTGAACACAGTACTCCAGATGTGGCCCCAACAGTGCTGAATATAGAAGAATGATCACTTCCTTTAACCTGCTGGCAACACTCCTATCAATGCAGTCCAGTATGCCGTTAGCCTTCTTTGCATCAAGGTCATGCTGTTGGCTTATATTCAGCTTATTGTCCACAATAAACCCCAGGTCCTTTTCTGCAGAGCTGCTGCCCAAACAGTCAGGCCCCAGCCTGTACTATTGCATGGGATTGCTCCATCCTAAATGCAGGACTTGGCACTTGTCCTTGTTGACCTCATGAGATTCCTTTTGGCCCAATCCTCCAATTTGTCTAGGTCACTCCAAATCCTAGCCCTACCCTTCAGCATATCTACTACTCCCCACAGCTTGATGTCATGTGCAGATTTGCTGAGAACACACTCTATGCTATCTTCCAGGTCATTGATAAATACATTGAACAAACCTAGCCCCAGGCCTGAGTCCTGGGGCACTCCACTTAATACTGGCTGCCAACTAGACATCAAGCCATTGCTTACTACCCTCTGAGCCCAAAGCTCCAGCCAGCTTTCTGTCCACCTTACAGTCTGTTCATGCAGCTTATACTTCCTTAGCTTGCCTGTGAGAATGTTTGGGAGACTGTATCAAAAGCCTTGCTAAAATCAAGATGTACCATATCCACTGGTCTCCCCACATCCACAGAGCCAGTCATGTCATCGTAGAAGGCAGTTAGGTTGGTCAGGCATGACTTGCCCTTGGTGACTCCATGCTGACTGTTCCTAATCACCTTCTCTTCCAAGTGCTTAGAAATGGATTCCTTGAGGATCTGCTCCATGATATTTTCAGAGACTGTGAGGTTAACTGGTCTGTAGTTCCCTGGATCTTCCTTTTTTCCTTTCTTAAATGTGGGCATTATGTTTGCCCTTTTCCAATCATCTGGGACCTCTCCTTATAACTAAGAGTTTTCAAAGATGATGGCCAGTGGCTCTGCAATCTCATCAGCCAACTCACTTAGCACCCATGGGTGCATCCATATATATGCTTTGTATATATACAGCTTTTCTAAATAGTCCCTACACTCTTCTTTCACCACTGCTGGCTGCTCACCTTCTCCCCAAACTGTGCTGCCAGCTGACTTTCGCTGTGAAGACTGAGGCAAAGAAGGCATTGAGCACTTCAGCCTTTTCTGCATCCTCTGTCACAGGGTTTCCTCCCTGATTCAGTAAGGGACCCACACTTTCCCTGACCCTCTTCTTGCTGCTGACCTACTTGTAGAAACCCTTCCTGTTACCCTTCACATTCCTTGATAGCTGCAACTCCAATTCTGCTTTGGCCTTTCTGTCTTCTTCCCCGCATGCTTGAGCAATGCTCTTATACACCTCTAGATATTTGTCCAAGTCTGCACTTCTTATAAGCTTCCTTTTTGTGACCTTTTTGTGACTGATTTTGCTGAAGCGTTCCCTGCTAAATGAAGCTAGTCTTTTGCCATACTTGCTAGTCTTCCTGTGCATCGGGATGGTTTGTTGCTTCTCTCTCAGTAAGGCTTCTTTAACATACTGCCAGTTCTCCTGGACTCCTCTCCCCCTCAGACTGGCTTCCCAGGGAATCCTGCCCATGAGTTCCCTGAGTGAGTTGAAGTCTGCTTTTCTGAAGGCCAGGGTCCTTACTTTGCTGCTCTCTATCCTTTCTTTCCTCAGGATCCTTAACTTAATCATCTTGTGGTCACTGCTGCCCAAGTTGCCATACTACATTCCTCACCGATTCATCCCTGTTTCAGAGCAGCAAGTCAAGAGGAGCATGACTTCTAGTTGATTGCTCCAGCATTTGCACCAAAAGGTTCCCAAAACTCTCCAGAAACTTCTTGGATTGCCTGTGCACAGCTGTACAGTATTGCCCTCCAAGCAGATAGATGTCAGGGTGATTGAAGTCCCCTATGAGAACCAGGACTTGTGATTGGGAAACTTTCACTACCTGTTTGAAGAAAGCCTATTCTACCTCTTCCTCCTGACCTGATGGTCTATAGCCATCACTATGTTGTCACTACAACATCACCTTTGTTTCTTTCCCTTCTCTATCTCCAGTTTCATACTGGAGCTCTGAGCAATCATGGCTCTTTTACATAAAGTGCAACTCCTCTTCCTCTTCTCCCCGACCTCTCCTTCCTGAACAATTCGTACCTACTCATGACAGCGCTCCAGTCATGCAGGCTATCCCACCAAGTCTCTGTTATTCCAATCACATTATAGTTCCGGGACTGTGCAAGGACTTCCAGTTCTTCCTGCTTGTTTCCCAGGCTCTGTGCATTTGTATACGGGCACCCGAGGTAACGAGTCAATTGCCCTGATTTCTCAGAAAGAATGAAAACACTTCCCCTGTTGCCCTCTCCTGCTTGCTCTTCCTCCAGATCTCCCGATTCCCTACTTACCTCAGGGCTTTGGTCTCCACCCTGCCACAAACCTAGTTTAAAGCCCTCCCCACTAAGTTAGCAAGCCTGTCTGCGAAGATGCTTTTCCCTCTCTTTGTCAGGTGAATCCCATCTCTTCCCAGCAATCCTTCTTCTTGAAACAACATCCCATGGTTGAAGAAGCCAAAGCCTTGCTGGCGACACCACCTGCACAGCCAGGTATTGATCTGCAGGGTGCACCTGTTGCTGCCTGGGCCCTTTTCCTGGACCAGAAAGATTGAAGAGAACACAACCTAAGCCCCAGACTCCTTCACCCTTGCACTCTGAGCCCTATAGCCACTTTTGATATGCTCAGGGTCTCCCCTGGCAGTACCATTGGTGCCCACATGGATGAGCAGCATGGGGTTAGGAGTTGGGGGCTGGATGAGTCTTGATAATACCTCCTTGATATCTTGGATCCGGGCTCTAGACAAGCAGCAGACTTCCCAAGACAACAGGTCACATCAGCAGATGACTTTCTCCGTCCTCTGCAGAAGACAATCTCCAACCACCACTACCCATCGCTTCAGTTTGGTGACGGTTGTCATGATCCTTTCCACCTTGGTGAGGCCTGACCTATCCTTCTCCACCAATGGAACATACTCCTCCCTGTATGTTTGTAGGGCTGCATATCTGTTCTACAGCAAACCACTGCAGGTGGAGGTGAAGCTTTCTGCTTGCTGCCAGAGGCCACAAACTTCCAGCTTCCACCCTTCTGGGAGTCCATGTCCTTTCTCTTCTAGTGCTGCCTTTGGCAGTTCTTCCTCCACACTTCCAGAGATCAGCATCAAATCAATGAACTCCTCATGGCGGAGGATGCTTCAGAGCCTCACCACCACCTCCTCATGTACCTCTCATGCCTGTTCCCTGAGAGACACCACCAGGAGGTTACACCACAGGCACCCCCAGATTTGGCACCTTCAAGCCTCAGTCCTCACAGCATCAAACCTGGACCTGGGAGTAAGCCTTATTGGTAAGCCGTCCTGCCTGGACAGAAACCTCAGAGCTGCAAGCAGAGACAGTGGCAGTGGCTCTGCTATTGTGACGTCCTCCAGCCATTTCCCTTGGTCTCTTAATCTGCCTTCTCTGTCTTACTGCCTTTCTTCCAAGCACACCTGGAAGCTGGTCTGTTTACTGCTTGGTGGACCCAAAAGGTTCCTTCTTCCCTGCTTCCTCACACCAAAGTGAAAGGCTCTCCCCTCAAAAAGGTGGGGGACAAACTGACTTGCGGACTGACCTGTGAACTGTCTGCAGACTGCTTACCTTTTTTGCAGCCCCCGTTGACTGGTTTCTTACTACATCTGACCATCAACAAGCTTCTTGTCGGAGTGGAGTCATAGGCAGAGGGAAAAAAAAATGTTGGGGGAGGGCTGAGTGCTTGCGCCCCCCCAGGCAGGAAAGTCTGTGGGGGAAAGTCCACATGTGTGCTGCGCCCAGTCCTGCACCAGCCCCAGCTGTCTGGACGGAGTGGCCAGAGCAGGGCCAGCTTTGGCTGCACTACCAGGCCAGAGCGGATGGAGCCCCCAGGACCTCTGCACCGCCCCCCACCAGGCCCTGTGCAGCTGGGGCAGGGCAGGGCACAGGACCGAGCCACGGCTCGTCTGGGGGGAACAGGGAGGGGGTGGCAGCTCCCACCAGTGCACATGTCCTGGGAGGCACAGGGGACAATCTGCATGGAACAAGGGTGGCCAGCTGCTGCTGACTGTGGCCAAGGAAGTGCTGGGCTTCTCCCAGGGGGGCATGCTACACTGGGGGCAGGTGGCAGCAGCTCTGGGAGGGGGATCAGGTGGGCTACAGAGACTCTTGGGGTAGCTGCAATTGCCCCCCTTACCCATAGCTTCCCTCCCAGCACTGCCAATACCCACCCCCAGTGTAGAATGGCCCCCTCCCTTCAGGAAGAGCCTGGCACAGCCCCAGGCCCAGCCTGCAGCAGCAGCCCGCCTTGTGCCCCCCGTGCCTTCTAGAGGCATGTAGCAGCAGGAGCCGTGCCCCCTGAATGAGCCGCTATGGAGGTTTGGGGGAGAGTGAGAGGCACAAGCAGGGCCAGGGGTCTGTAGCTGGAGAGTGAGGGGCAGCAGTAGGACTTGGGGCTGCGTAGGGCAATGAAGGGCATCAGTAGGGGTGGGGGGCATGAGCAGGGCTGGGGGGCTTTTGGGGGCAATGAGGGGCACCAGCAGGGCTGGGGAGGGGCCTGTGGTGGGCCCTTAATTTTAATTACAGAGTTTGGGGTTTTTTTCAGAGAATTTGCAATTTTTTTATGAGGGAAAACCAGGATCCCTGCTTATCAGTCATCTTCAGAACCACAGATAAGGCAATCATGGAAGACAATCATCCTCAACTGCGAGGGACTGCTAAGGATGAAGCTGGGGCCAGTCACACACAATGCAGTTTTCTATAGCCAAAGGATGATACATCTAAAACAAAGAATGTAGGCTACAGTTAAAGAATGGATGACTATGTTCTAGAAAGCAATTATTGAAAAGGATTTGGTTCAACATACAGAGCAAACTGAATATGAGCTGCCAGTGTGAGGCTACTGTAAAATGGACTACTGCAAGGCTTGAGGGTTAAAAACTTGGAGAAGGTATAGAAAAAGAACCATAACAAATTTAGGGTTGTAAAGATTTAGAATGTCTTCACTGTAGACTTGCTTTGCCAGGCAACACCACCCTCAGACGGACTGCACTGTTTTGCATGCCCAGCCTTCCAAACCAGAAGCAGTGTACTGCATTTGCAGGGCACTGGAAGCAGGCTGATTATCAGGGATCCTGGTTTTCTCTGTTTCAAAATCCCCAATTCTTTGATTAAAAAACCCCAAATCTGCATTTTTCTGCAATTAAAATGAAACACCACTATATGTATATATGTATGTGTCAGCTGAACACAATGTTTTATAGATATATTTACAATTTTCAAGCAGTTTGGAAGCCTAACAGTGCCTCAATCATTATAATAAAATGAATTCTAAATACCTACATATCTTGTTCTTTGATCTGATTTTTTTTTATCATGGAAAATCAGAGCTCCTTCTGCCCCCCTTGCTCACCAGGACACAGGTCCAGCTGCAGCTGTCCCCTCAGCTACTTTGTGGTGCTCAGCAGCCCTGATATGCCAATTTCCTGCCCCTGCCTATGCTGTTGCCCCTCACTCCCAAGCCACAGCCCCTGCCCAGCCCTGCTGGTGCCTATCACTCCCAACCCATTGTCCTCTGTCCCTCTCACTCCCAACCTACATCCCACCACTACCACCCCCAGCTCTGCTAGTGCCCCTTACTGTAACATGCAGCCCCCTGCATCTCAGTCCTGCTGGAGAAGGTCCCCAGTTTCCCACCACCCTCCCAGCCCCACACAGACTCACAAAATGGTGGTCTGCAGGGACATGGCAGAGACAGCCTCCAGCATGAGATGCATGCAGCACACCTCACGTGGAAGCACAGGCAATTGCTCAGGCACTACACGCTGCTCCATGCCATGATCTGGGGCATGCTGCAGTGGTAAGAATCAGCACCATGCTTCACAGTAGAAGCATGAAGCCAAGCACGGCTCTGGCCTAGGCTGTGCCTCAGGTAGCAGGAAAGCAAGGGGCTCCAGGTGGTCGCCGTCCTGTCCAGGCCAGAGCATGGTGGCTGCAGCTGTAGCTGCAACAGCTCCAGCTGCCAGGGCTGATCCCACCACCCTACCTGGCTGTATGCTGGCCATGTGGGTGCATACATACACATGGCACTTCACGTCTCCAATCACCTTCCCCCCAGCCTCAAGCAGCAACTTGCAAACTGGAAGACTGCCAGCCTGCAAGGAGAAACCCACAGTTTCCTGAAGCTTTCTCCTTTTATGAGAAAAATCTATGATTTTTCTCCTTTAAAGAAAAAAATTCCGTATTTCCCTGTGTTTTCCCACAGGAAATGGAAAACCTGGATTCCTGTTGATTTCTTGGCAACTATTGATGACCTGTTCGTGTCACAAGTTGCCTAAGGACTGACTGGGGGGGAAGCCACTCTGGACTTAGTGCTTATCAAAGGGAAGGACATAGTAGAGGACCTGAGGATTGGTGGTACTCTGGGTGACAGTGACCATGATCTGATTAGGTTCATCATCCACCAGAAGGCTAGGATTTCAGTTAGTAGAACAGAAGTCCTAGACTTGAGAAGGGCAGACTTTAACAAACTCAGGAGTCTAGTTTAATAAGGCTCTCTGTGACCAGCAACTGGAGGATTTGGGGGTCCAGGAGCAATGGTGCCTCCTGAAGGCAGCAATCCTCTGCACAAAAAGAGGCCATTCCCATGAGATCAAAAACTGGGAAGGGAGCCAAAAGACCTACTTGGCTCAATAGAGAGATAAGAGACCTTTTGAAACAGGAAAAGGATACATACAGGCAATGGAAGGAGAGATCAGCAAAGAGAAGAGTTCACTTATATAACCAGGGTTGGCAGGTATGAGATACTAAAAGCCAAGGCAGGCACATAGATCAGGCTAGCATCCAAAATTAAGGACAACAAAAAGTCCTTCTACAGGTACATGGGGAGCAAGAAAAAAAATCGAGCTTCACTGTGGGACCCCTACTGAATTTGGAAGGGCAGTCCACAGTAGATCCCCATGCAAAGTCAGAGGTCCTAAATGGCTACTTCACATTAATATTCCAGAAGGCTAACAAGAGCTGTTCACCTGTCCTGAGGCCCAGGGAAAATGGGGAAGTCAACAGACAACAAGTAATCAGCCTCAACCAGGTGAGGGTCCTCTTAGAACAATTAGACATTTTCAAGTCCTCTGGGCCAGATGACCTACACCCAAGAGTCCTAAAAGAACTGGCTGAACTTATAGCAGGGCCCTTGGAAAAGATATTTGAAAAGTTGTGGAACACGGGAGTGGTCCTGGATGACTGGAAGAGGGCTAACATAATACCCATCTTTAAGACAGGGAGGAGGGATGACTTTGCAAACTATAAACTGGTCAGTGTGACTTTGAACCTAGGAAAAACTTTTGAAAAAATTGTTAAGGAGGCCATTAATTGCAAGCTAGCAACTGACAGGTTATTTAGAAACAATACTGTGGAGGGTAGATCATGCCTAACAAACCTGGTGTTCTTTTATGACCAGGTAACTAACCAGCTGGACAAGAGACATGAAGTAGACATCATTTACCTGGACTTTAGTAAGGCCTTTGACTCTATCTCCCATGAAATTCTCTCAGTTAAACTGGTGCAGTCTACGGTGAGGTGGGTGGACAACTGGCTTAGAGGCCAGTCCCAGAGAGTTGTAATTGATGAGACGGCTTCATCTTGAAGGGCTGTCTCCCATGGCATCCCACAGGGATTGGTGCTTAGACCCGTGCTTTTTAACATATTCATTAATGACTTGGATGCAGGGGTGGAATGCTCTATGACTAAGTTTGCTGATGATACCAAGTTGTGGGGAAATTTAAGCACACCAGAGAATAGGTAAGGATCCAGAATGACCTAGACAGTAAGACTGGGCGAAACGACACCTTTCTGTTTTGACTTGCATTTTGACATTTCGACACAACAGCATTTCATTTTGATTCAAAACTGCTGTTTCGTTTCGTTTCATCAAAACAGTTTTGCTGTTTCAACACTGTTTCGATGTTTTGCCCATAGGCTATAATGGGGAAGCTCAAAACAGCCTATAACTTTGTCATTTCTGGCCTGATTTGGATGAAACTTGCAGGAATGGTAGCCCCTTCTGAGGGCATACATCCTGCCAAGTTTCAAGGAGACAGGTATAGGGGTTTCAGGAAAACTGCACCTCAAAATCTTGAAAAGCAGAAAACCCATGTCATGTGTATGCATTAAGCCACAGTGGGGTCAAAACTGTAGGCTTGATAGCCCCTGCTGAGGCAATGAAGCCTGCCAGCTTTCAAGGAGACAGGTGCAGGGGTTTGGGGGAAACTGCACCTCAAGCTGCTGACAAGCAAAACTCGTGACATGGGTGACACTGTGTGTGTTAAGGTGCAGCAGGGTAAAAACTGGAGGCGTGCTAGCCCCTGCTGTGGTCACTGTTGCACTTTCCTGTTACTAAGTGGAAGACGGGACGAGCTGGCTGGGTTAACCACGCGTATTGGTTGCGAAGAAAGGTACTTACTCTGCCGTTGATTTTAGCAGGGTGAAGTTTTATTATGATGAACCACGAATGCAGGTTATGATGAGCGTATGCAGGAACATGGAGTTACACTAACCGCATTACGGCAAGATACCGCAGATGCACGAAGGCCTTTGGATGAGACGAGGAAGTGACTGGATTGTCACTTGGGGAGTCTCTGCCTTCCTGTTCCGCGGTGGGTTACATATATACCTTGGGTTCTTGTAAGCGTGCTATGTCATACTGCGGCAAATTTTAGCCTATGGCGGCACGTATTGTGTTATACTGCGACAAGCCCTAGCCTATGATTGCTAGCCAAGTACTGGACATGTTCGTCCAACTGCAACTTGCTGAAAATTCCCCTTGCTGAGCTCTGCGGTACCCCCCTTCCTAATTTGAGATCCACGGTTTACTTCTTTATTTTGTAACTATAAGTTCCATTAGTAGCTAGCTGGAGCATTGCTTAAGGCCTTGTTATTTAGAAATATCTCGAGCTGTTCTTTTTAACACTGTGTTGGGACTGTGGCATGAGCATATGCACACACACATATATTTGACAGCTACAAAGCCTGCCAGCTGTTGAGGAGATAGATACAGGGGCTTCTGGCTTCTGGGGCCCTGCACCTCTAGCTGCTGACAAGCAATGGGTCAGTGACACTGTGTGTGTGTTGAGGTGCACCCTCACTCAACTGACACCAAGACAGAAAGCAGGGTAGTTCAAACAATGCTGCCTTTTATGCAGGTTTTCCATCCCTCCCCCAGAGCACTGGGATTGGAAGGAACTTCAGGAAAGAACAACAGTCACTGGCCAGCTACACAGTCAATAATTAGAGCACTCCTTGCCCCCACTCCTTCCTCTTTCTCCTCCCCCTCCTTACTTTAGTTTCTGTTTCCCTGCAGGCAAGCCCAGCTTGAGCTTTGAAACTCAAAATGTTTCAGAAATTTCAAAACATTTCAACTTGCCTCATTTCATTTTGAGGCTGTTTCGAAGCTCCCTGTTTCATTTCGATTTTGCTGTTTCAAGCTCGAAACAAGTCAAAACAGTGTCAAATCAAAACTGTCAGTGAAATTTCTCACAGCTCTACTAGGCAGCCTGGTTCTGTGGGCTGATCAGAATCAGATGAGGTTCAACAAGGAAAGTGCCAGGTCCTTCATCTAGGTAGGAAGAACCTTCACCATAACTATAGCTTAGGAAGTAGCCCAGATAGGTGCTCCTCCTCCTCTACTCCGCATTGGTGAGGCCACAGCTGGAGTACTGTGCCCAGTTTTGGGCACCGCACTTCAAGAAGAACACAGACAAACATGAGAGGGTGCAGAGAAGGGTCACCTGCATGATCAGGGGCCTGGAGGATAGGCCTTATGAAGAGAGACTTCAGGAGCTGGACTTGTTCAGTCTGAGTTGATAGCCACCTACAAGGATGTCAGGAGGAAGCACCAAGATCTGGGGGAGCAGCTCTTCAGGAAGACACCCCCTGAGAAGATGAGGTTGAATGGTCACAAGCTAATAGAGGGAAGATTTAGCCTGGACATAAGGAAGAACTTCTCTGAAAGGGCAACCAGAACCTGAAACATACTCTTGGCAGAGGTGGTACGGTTGCCATCCTTGAAGGTGGTCAAGAGGAGGCTGGATAAGCACCACATTGAGCTCATTTTTGCTCATTAACCACCTGCCTATGGCAGGGGACCAGACTTGATCTTCCAGGTCCCTTCTGGTCCACTGATTCTATGAATCTCTACTCTACTGAGAGGCAGAGCCCTGCTACCCAGCTTCTTGCTTAGGGGGTAATGCACACGGAACAGCGTGGCATATTTGAGCATAATCTGCTTAGAATGGCTACATTTGCAGCGTCGTCATGCGCATTTGGTCACATAGAGGATAAAGATAACTTGATCACAGAATATAAGTACCTTCATGTGAAAAAATGGCCAAATACTAAAGATCTCTTTAACAGAGAAAGACAAAACAAAAACCAATAATGAAACTGATGCCAGATAGATTTTAAACAGACATCAGGGTGGATGATAATCCATTGTAACTGAGTACTCAAGAGTAGGGGTGGATTTTCCACCTTGAATAATGTCTCAATGCCTTACTTTTGGAATATACACTTCAGCCGAAAACAAATTATTTGGTTCCAGACAAGGATAATTAGGTGACATTTAGTCTCATTGTATGTTCTGACCTTAAACTCTATGAGTCTATTAACCTAACTGTATTCCTGTCTCTTCAGGAAATGAGGTGATTGCAGTGGACTGGAAAGGACTGAAAGATGTGGACCAAATCAATATGGACAGCACCAGTTCTCTACATGGAAGCAGCATCCACCGACCCTCCACTGAGGTGAGTGCCAACCCTGTATCCACAGGGGAGAGGACCAGGAAGTCTCAACCTTATTGAATACATATAACTGGGCTGAAGTTATCAGGCTCACCTAAGAAGGGCACCGAAATCTTAACTGCACTAAAGACTTTCAGGCCCAAATTTTCTGAAGTCAAAGATTTGGTTTCTAGCTGGACAACTAAAAAGTTGAACCAAAATTAGGGTCTATTTTTGAAAATTTAGACTAAATAAGATTTCACAAGGAAAAGTGTGTCTGACAGTTCATAAATGGTTAGAGGAGTGGAAGATACTCAGACCAAGTCTGGAGATGCTCAGACCAAGTTGGATGCTCAGATCAAGTCTGATAACCACTGAACTAAAAGCTGAACTACATGAATATTAGTTAAGGTTGGGGACAAAAGCCTACACGACCCTCAGCAAAGACCTACATTGCTGTTAAAAAGTACTTTGTTTTTTTATTTCAATATTTTTCAGATATGTTCTCTTAATCCCTGCTATTTGGTTGCTATGCAGTATCTCCTGTAGTGAGTCACTTTCCGTTTTGCATTATTGCAACCTCTGTAATTTTATAATCTTATTTTTCTGTTCTGTAGGGTCTACTGCATGCAATCATGAAACATTTTATGTTGAATAAAAGGCCACAATTATTTTTTTCGATACCTGTACTACGTTACTTCATAAAACACCAACAATGTCACACATTACAAGATACCAGTATATAAGAATTACATTTTGATACAGAACCTTTACAACTGGGAAGTGTAACTTCCAGAAACTCCTGTTAGGGGAACTCTAGCAAGAACTGCAGGGTAAGCTGGGCAGTGCCTGGAATGCTCATAAAAGTCAAGGCAACTCAGCTAAAAATATGAATCAATATGTATAAGCTACAGAACAGCGAAAACATGTGTGGTTGCTCCAAGAAGATTAATCTACATTGATCTAAGGCCCTCTTACTTCTGAATGAGAGGATCCACACAGGTATTTAACAGACTTCAGCTTATGTGCATTGACTCTCACACCTTTCATTGACTCTCCTTAACTTTCCCAAATGTCCCTCTAGAGAAAGGCACTAACCTAAAGAGTTTGACAATGAGATAGCACTAAAATGGCTGGAGGGAACATTTGTCACTACTTTGTGCAAAGAAAGCTGGCAAATATGGACACATCATGCCATTTCATGAGCAAATGGTTTTGTTGTCTGTTAAATAATTATTACATTCAAATAGTTTCTCGTGCTCCTAACTGAATAAGCCTGAGGCAAGAGCACTTCCTATATAAAGTTTGCACAGTTGTAGTTTTCCCTTAAATAAGAATCTCACAAGCTCATCTTCTGGAAACAACCAAACATACCAGGCTGCACTGTCCAGCTAAGAAACACTATAGACGCAAGGGGGTCCTATAAATACCCTCTCCTTGCCTTTCTCTTGTGTTGTGGGTTTTTTGTTTGTTTTCTTCTGTTTTGTCTTACTGTATTTTGTTTAACTTCCTCCTCTGCTTCTATGCATCTTTCCAATCCCTAATATAACAAACTGTAAACACATACCTGCAGACACCACTCTCAGCAGGAGAGAATGAAGCTGGAAACTTCATCACCAAAAGTATAAGCCTCTATTACTTAAGCTAAAGCATAATTTCTCTAACTATTAATAGAAGGCTCCTGTATTCTTGCAGGGGTGGGGGAGGTGGTGCTTGAATTAAAGTGGGTTCAAGAGCTGCTCCAATTAAAGCTCTGCTGTGTCTTGTCTATCAGCATCCCTGCACTTATAAATGGCAGTGGGAAGCACTTGAACTAAAGCTCATCAAATGAGCTTTAGTTTAAGCACATCCACTGCCATTTTTAATTGTAGGGGCGCTGATACATGAGACGCAGGAAGCTGCTGGAGCATGGTACAATTAATCAAATCTACTCCAATGCCCTGGAAATCCAGCCCGTCAGAGCAGCCTTGCTGCTCATGTATTGATACCCTCTAGGACGGGGTGGGCAATTATTTCAGGTGAAGGGCCATTTAATGAGTTTTAGCAAGCCATCAAGGGCCACATGACAGGCAGCCAGGGGCAGATGCATATTAATTTTCTAAATTTTTTAGGGGCCCTGTGGGCCAGCTAGAATGGCTTGGCAGGCTGCATCCAGCCCACAGGCTGCATTTTGTCCACCCCTACTCTAGGACCTGCCACTACAGAGAGACATAGTCACACACACTGTACCTCTGTGTTACATTAACATGTTGTCTTTCTTCCCTTTTATAGCAAACACGGACAGATTTTTCCTGGGATGGTATCAATGTGAGTACAAGCCCTGCAACTTTTTCTATTTCATGGGCGGCAGCAAAGAAGTATTTGCACTTGCACAGCCAATAGATTAGCTAGGCTTGTCAAACTCTCCAGCTGGACTAATGGGTACAATTTCAGAAATGTCTCTGGGGCCTTGAATGTCACTGAAATTGTGGGAATTGTTATGTAATATGTAACTGTTGACAGATTTGGGACTAATATTTTAGGAATTATTTGGATACCAGTGGATTCTAGGTTGTCCAGTTCCTCTATGGAAAAAAGTATTTAAATAAATATATATGTAAACCTTCTGTTGGGCACCAGTTAGTAGCAACAAGGGCTGGGTTCAAACTTTGGGGTCCCCAATAATTTTTTACTGTGGCTCAAGTCCCATCTGGAGTGTCCTGCATAAATTTGGCTGAAATTTAGCTTGGCTAAATTTGGCTGGAGTGTCCTGCATAAACAAAACCCCCTCCTTACAAGCGGTGTAAACATGGACAGATTTATTACAGAAACCAAAGGCAAGAAAAACAAAGGAAAACATGAAATGCAATTTAAAACACTACCAACAACAAGGCATAGCCTATAGGAGGGATAGGCAACCCCCGACACAGGTGTCAGAGCATGGCACGCAAAAGCATTCTGCTTGGCACATAAGCCTCAGAGTGGATGGTGGGGAAGGGCCTGGGTTTGCACCGCTACAACAAGACCCCTTGCAGCTCCCCTGCCATCTGCCCCTGGCATGCCAACATCTTACAGATTGAGGTTGTGGATGTTTTTGGTACTCTGCCCAAAAGCGTTGCTGATCCCTGGTCTATAGCCTCTTGGGGAGGCTTCACTCATGTCCAGGCAGTCTGGGACTTGGCAGCTCCTCAAAGGGCAGTTCCAGGGGCCTGCACTCCTATACCTGCCCTTCAGCAGTAGGCTGGACAGGATGGCCCACGCTGGAGAGTCTTATGATGTTCCTTGAGGTTTACTGCATCTTAGAGAGCTGCTAGTAAGCGAAGATCTTTCTGAAGTGCAAAGGGCCCCTCATTGCTTCCTGTAGGGCACCGAACTCCACAGTGGCTTTGAGGGGGTGACTTGTAGCTTTGGTCAGTATACTGCACCCCCAAAATTCCTATTCCTAATCCCCAGATCTGCTGGGACAGAAAACTTGAAAAGAACTCAAAGATGGGCCAGCCCCTTGTGCGCTTGGCCCGGACTAGGTAACAAAATGTGTCAGGCTCCTCACCATGGCCCAAATCATGCCTGGTTTCACCCTGGCTCCAACTGTGCCAGGTCTCACCCTGGCCTAAATCTGCCAGCAAAACTGCCAGGCTCCAACCCTGGTCAGCATGTTCCAGGGATTAATATCCCCATGGTATTATACTGCCCAAATTTGCCAGGCCTTTAAATCCTAGCTAAAACTACCAATTACGGTTGGAGTTCAACCACAGAGCTAGGCTGAAACTAAAAAATTACAACAGCAACAGATGTCCCAGACCCTCGGCTCTGGCCTACATCATGCCACGCTTTTAATCCTGGCCCAAATCTGTCAATAAAACTGCCAGGCTTCAACCCTGGTGAGCATGCCCTAGGGCAGCAGTTCTGAACCTTTTTCAGTCGACATATCCCTTGGTCTTAGAGTGAGGCTTCAAGTACCCCCTTTCAATGGGAAATTATTTTTTTTAGGCCCTTCGACCTGTGTTAGACAATATATGAAATATATCTTATGTACCCCCAATGAGGCTTCATGTGCTTCACATACCCCCTGGGGGTATGTGTACCCCTGGTTCAGAACCGCTGCTGTGGGGATTACCCCCGCCCCATGGTATTATCCTATTCAAAACCCAGGAAAACAAAAAGGGAAAGACGTGGGAAGGAATAGGGGTCTCAAACCCTGAGACAGTCTTTCTCTCCCTGTACCTGAGGCTTTCCCTTCACATAACTTCAGCTCGCTTCTCCAGTGAGGCTGGGGGGGCAGCATTTCTCCAGCTCTTAGTTCAGCTTTCCAGGTCTCAGCAGGCTCTGAAGAAAGAGGCCTAAGTCCCAGTTCAGAAATTCCTATATACTTGGTGTGACATCACCTAAGCTTTTCCAGTCAGTGCTTTCTAGGTCTTCAGGTTTTCTTATTAGACAATTAATTTTAAAAAGAACGCTGCCAGTTAGGGTAGGGGTCTGATCTCCCCCAATTATGTGGCTGACCCCTGCCCCAACTCTGCTATTGACAGTAAACAGCAGGGGTAAGTTCTAAACAAGAGGGACTGTTTGCCTCCAGTACCTGCTTACATGCAGTATCTCTTGCTTCTTTCCATCTTTCCCAAGCAGGGGAGAGAAAACAAGATACTCAAATACAGAAAACATGATATATACAGCACAGCATAAAAATATATACAATCTTATTTAACTAAAACGATATACAACAACACACTTTGCAATACAAAATGGCTTGTACATTCTGTGTGGGTTATGTATACATAAATAAAATCTAGTCAGTCATAACCAAAGAAGACATAAGTCAATCTCTTGGCTACAATTGCCCTACTTTGATAGGTGACTAGGATTACCATGTTTCCGGGATCAAAAAAGAGGACACCTGTGGGAGGAGAAGAAGGGGGGTGGTATATGATGGTGGCGGGCAGTGATATGCCTTTGCCCTGCCTCTGCCCCTCACTCCTCAGCCCCTGCTCCCCCAACCCTGCCAGTGCCCCTCGCTCCCGACCCACAGCCCTGCCCCCCACAGCTCCTCACTCCTGACCCACAGCCCTGCCATCCCCAGCAGTGCCTGTGCCCCTCACTCTGCCAATGCCTCTCATTCCTGATGCACGGGCCTGCCCCACCCAGCACAGCGGATGCCCTTTACTCCCAACCCACAACCTCTGCTCACCAGCCCTGCTGGTGCCCCTCACTCACAACCTGCAGTCCTTCCCTCCGCTACCACCGCTGGTGTCCCTCACTTTGCCAATTCCCTTCACTCCCAACCCACAACCCTGCCTCCACCATAATTGTTGGTGCCCCTCACTCCCAACCTGCAGCCCCTGCCCACTAGCCCTGCCACTGTTCATTACTCCCAGGCCACATCCCCTGCCCCCCAGGACTGCCAGTGCCCCTCACTCCCGACCCAGAGACCCCCGTCCCTCCAGCCCTGCTGCCCATGCAGCTCCTGTGCATGCACAGACAGCAGACATGCACACCCTTGCTGGGGCCTGCGCACAGAGCATGTGACCCCCAGCATTCAGTCACCTTGCCTGCTGCTCTCAGCCCCAAACATCCAAGCTACTTGTGCCTAGGCAAAGTGGGGGCAAAGCAAAAACCCGGATAATTGCTCACATTTTAAAAACCCTCCTGGACACAAGGACCAGGGGCCAAAAAAGAGGACATGTCTAGGAAGACCCAGACATATGGTAATCCTATAGGTCTGTACTCTTGCTTGCATACGTCTCTCCATAGCGTCCCAATGAATAGAAACAAGTAGCTGGATGTCTAATGGATATACTTCATGGGTTAGCATGGTTCTTTCCTTTACCACAGCTTCTTCATAGCCCAAATCTATCAGCTGCAACCCTGTTAGGCAAACCATAATAGTCATGTTTAGCAGAGTCAAATGATGGGGTTTGTCTTGAACCCCAATTTCAGTACCATAGATATATTTCAAATTCAGGCATTTGAAACTTGCATAAGATCCCTTTTGTCATTCACTTGGAAGTGTGCCCAGGTTTTAACATCTGACTGCTGGAGGGTGGTGGGATAAATATTCTATTGACTTCGCTTCTCATTTATGCCTGTGTTATTAGAAAAAAAGATATATATTAGGGTTTATCTGACTTCAGCATGGGGGAGAGGTATTGTTTCTTTCCCGGGGTCAGGGAAGGTCCTCCTTGTCCAACCCCATATTCATTTCAGTACTAGCTTACTCAAAAAAGAAAAAAAATGCAAGCCAGTTACTAGGTGTTTCAGTGCATTGGGTAGAACAAGAGGAGTACTTTGGAAAGATGGACATGTTTGGACCAGACTGTAATCAACAAAATGTGTTCCTCTACCATCAGTCAGACTATGTTCCTCTCTCTTTCACACACACACACACACACACACACACACACACACACACACACACACACACACACACACACACACACACACACAAAAACACCACACACACACACACTCTCTCTCTCTCTCTATCTCTATCTATCTCTCTCTCTCTCTCTCACACACACACTATGTGCTTATTACATTCCCCTTTTTTCCACAGCTATCAGTCTAGAAAGCAGATTCACTTTTTTCTTCCTCTCCACTGCAGTTCTCTGCTCATTCCACAGGCATGAAATTCTTTCTTGCTCCCCATTCTTCAGGTCACATCATGATGACAATCCTTAATAAGGACTTATCCCTACCATGAGTCTCATTGAAATATGTCAGCAACAGCTCCATTTGTCACACCACAAACAGTGTGCACATGTGATCTCCACGGTGTAAGTAAATGGATCATATGGCACTTAATTTGCTATGTGTAAACCTAGTCACTTGCATATTGCCCACAGATCCACTTCCCTTGGAACTTGTTATAACACTCCATATTAGGCTACCATTTTTTTAAATTGGCCATCTCAGAAATGTTTCCTTCTCTCAAGTCTGACCCCCTGCTGAGTGAGGGAATCACTCCCTCAAATTGCTCTTTCCTATGGTCCAGGACAAGTGGGACCCAGCTTTGTGCCGCCACTTACAGGTTTAGAGATACTAACTATTGGCTTAGAAATGGAAGTTTGGTATCACTAGAAAGGGAAGTTTTTTTCTAGTTTTCCAGTAGAACATAAAGCAATGGAAGATCTTGAATTATCAGCTTGTTAAAGCATCTATTCTTTTTTATCTATTTAAGGTTATTTCTAAAGCATGGCTTCTTCTACATCCTGTAGAATAGATAACTCAAGATACTAGTTTTACAAGAAAAGTGACGCAAGTTAGAAACCCTGTCACAAGAGTACTGCGTCCAGTTCTGGGCATCGCACTTCAGGAGGGATGTGGACAGCACTGAGAGAGTCCAGAGGAGGGCCACCCGCATGATCAGGGGGCAGCAGGGCAAGCCCTACAAGGAGAGGCTACAGGATCTGAACCTGTTCAGCCTCCACACGAGAGGGCTGAGGAGGGATCTAGTGGCCTGTTACAAACTAGTCAGAGGGGGCCAGCAGGCATTGGGGGAGTCCCTGTTCCCCCGAGCACTACCAGGAGTGACTAGAAATAACGGTCACAAGCTGGCAGAGGGTAGATTCAGACTGGACATCAGGAGGCGCTACTTCATGGTCAGGGTGGCTGGGATCTGGAACCAACTTCCATCGTTTGACCCCAGTACCTTTTCCTGCCATAGCAGGGTATCGGACTTGATGATCTGCCCTTCTAACCCTACCAACTATGAAACTATGAAGACCGTTGGCAGAGGACCTAAAGAGCCCCAAATTTTTCCCCACGGTGATGCCATTCACTCCAAGGAACAGACTAACATTGCCCCAAGATAACTCCCTATCCCAGCACCTCAGTTTCTCAGTCTGAACTATATGCTGCAGCTGCAGCAAGAGATCTCTGCTGGCCCCAAGTGGCTTACACTTTTGGGTTATGAAAAAAGAAACGATAGCCCCCCGCCCTGCTCTTTGTGGAGATGGTTAGTCTGGAATATCACCTGCCCAGATGTCACTCTTTGCCTGTCATTCTTTGAACAGGCCAACCTGCAACAGGCCAAACAACAAAATCATTGGTGACATGTCAGAGGGGGAACCCCCCCAGATTTTTGTACCAATGGTGGGGCTCAGGGTGAGAGTTAAAACCAGGACCCAGCAGCAGTGAGGTTGGTGGTGACACGGAGTTGTGCTTTCCCTCCCCCACTATCAACACACATCATCAACGAACAAAATAATTTATTATAGAAATAGAAAAAGCATAAGAAACCAGTAACCACATATTGAGATACAGACAGAGATATAAGAATAAATGAACAAAAGAAAATATGAAAACACTGACCAGGTCTCACCCTATACTTTAAATCCATAGATGTAGTCCTTAGCCAGCTTCAAGGGTCTAAATGCAGCCTCTGGGTCTGACCCTACATTCCACTGTCAGTTTAATTTACCCAGACGTTGTGATTGATGGAGTCAGCCACTCCCTTGTACACGGGAAGACTGAAGACTTAGTCATGCTCTCTAGATAGGTTTAAGTACCTTTGTCAGTCCAGCTAGTAATGTACATTACGCCTTCATTTCCAGGGGGACTCACACTGAGGAAGTAAGTTCCAGACCACCTCTCTCCTCCATGGTGACTATTTACCAAACTACATTCTTGCCTCCTTTTCAGACATACAGGTTCATTAATCTGATATGCTGTCTTTTGTATGATAGTGTGACCAGCTGGGTGTTAGGTTTCTTTTAAAAGATGTCATTGTTTGACCAGACCCAGGCTTCTCCTGTCTCTTAGTACTTCCACCTGGAGGACAAATATATAAACCAAATCAAATGCTATTTCTCAGCAATTGGCTCTTTTAAGGGTAAACAGTTGTTGGCTGTTCATATTAAAAGACATGAACATCCTTACTTACTGTCTTACTAATATAACTTTAGCTGAAATGTAAAGATACATCCATATTGCCTTTGTATCAAATAATATAACATATGTAGAGAGAAGAACAATAGAACTGAACACAGCTTTGCATTAACTACCATTTGGCTGTGTGTAGATGAAATGAGAGGTGTGCACGCACAACACTTTAAAGCATGCTAAATGCTTTTGCACCGCTTTAATGGTGTTGGTTTTTGCGCCTCGGTGGCATATTGTGCATTAATTCCAGCTGCTGCAGGAAATTTGTCAGCGTAATGCACCTTAAATGACTAGGGATGCAGCAAACTAAAACTCCTGCCCCTACAGCTGTGAAGCGAAGGACTGGGCTCTGTGCAGCTCCGTGGCTCTGCAGGAAGCCCTGCAGGCAGCCTAACAGCGAACTGGGAAAGCAGGCTCCACCCAAGGAAAATGGTGAGCTTGATCTTCCCCCCCCTCAACCCCCCACAGAGCCTGCATGAGCTACACGGGGGCCTGGTGCTTCCCTCCATGGCTGCGGTGCCCTTGGGACTGCCTGAGCTGGATGCCTGCAGGCAGGTGCTGCCTGGTGGGGGGCACTGCTGCTGCCAAGGGAAGCACTAGCCCGCGCCCCAGCCCAGGGATGGCTTTGCCAGCTGGCAGCTTGCTCTCCCCTTCCTGCCAGAGAGGCAGGTAGGTCAATGGGGTGTGCGTACAACACAGCAGTTTAATCAGCCCTAAATTGAAACGGTGTTTTTTAAAGCCCACCACTTCCATTTAGGGCCGTCATGCATATTTAAACAAATGTTTATAAGCAACTCCACAAGTCAGATGATTTTGGCTGGACTGTATGTGGAAACCTGAAGGATTTTTCTGGAAAGATCGTTTTTTGTGGAGAAGGACTTGGCATTCAAAGTACTGCCATTTTCAAGGAAGAATTGGATTTTGCGCCCCTTTAAAAACCTAATGCATCTACAAGAGTGGTTATTAATAAACTCCTGTTTGTTGTGGTACTTTTCTTAACTGTCTCTTAGGGGTTGTGACTAAACACAAAATGGGAAGTACCTGGGATTCATGAGAACCCTGGGCATAATTTCTTTATTAAGTTTTGATAGCTGTTGATGGTCTGAACAAAGTAGGAATCATCACTGATACATTCCTGTTAGTTTTTTATTAGATGTTATTAAACACATGTGAGAAAAAACAAATGCCAGAAGCACATTGTTTCCATTATTAATGCTTCTGCCACCACCGGGAAACCTTGGAAAGTGATTGTAACAAGTGGTGTAATCATCTCCACCAGGGCATCAAAGTGCATGACAGAAATTGGCTCCAACAACTTGAACAGAAAAGAGCCCGTATGAAGTAAGAAGCTCCTGAACCATCGAACCATGACATACGCATTTGTAACCACTGCCGCAGATCATGCAAATCTCAGACTGAACTATTCAGTCACATAAGACATTGCAAACCATATACGTCATAGGGTGCAATATCCACCTTCCCCCACAGATGAAAGGATGCCAGAGATGAAGAAGTTTCTGCCACCTTATCTATCAATCACCCTGACATGTGCTGGGAGGACAATACAGCAGTATGGAGGCAACCCAGGGGTTAGGGTACTGGGGACAATTTCTTGGTGCAAGTGCTGGAACAGCCAATCAGAGTCCATGCTCTTCTTGACCTGCTGCTCACAAACAGGGAAGAATTGGTGGGGAATGTAGAAGTGAATGGCAATTTGGGCAGCAGTGACCACAAGATGACTGTATTCAGGGTCCTAAGGAAAGGAAAGATGGAAGGCAGCAGAGTAAGGTCCCTGGACTTCAGAAAAGCAGTCTTCAACTTGCTTAGGGAAATCATGGATAGGATCTCATGGGAAACCAGATTGACGGGGAGAGGAGTCCAGGAGAGCTGGTGATACTTCAAACATGTCTTACTGAGAGTGCAGGAACAAACCATCCCAGTGTGCATGAAGACATAACAAGTATGGCAGAAGACCAGCTTGGCTTAACAGGGAACTGTGCAGTAAACTAAGTCGTAAAAAAGGACGCTTATAAGAAGTGGAAACTTGGATAAATATCTAGGGAGGAGTATGAGAGCATTGCTCAGTCATGCAGGGATGAAGACAGAAAGGCCAAAGCAGAATTAGGCTAGCAGAATTAGAGTTCCAGGTAGCAAGGGAGGTGAAGGGTAACAAGAAGGGTTTCTACAAGTATGTTGGTAGCAAGACAAGGATCAGGGAAAGTGTGGGTCCCTTACTGAATCAGGGAGGGAACCTTGTGACAGAGGATGCAGAAAAGGCCAAAGTGCTCAATACCTTATTGCCTCAGTCTTCACAGGTCAGGTTAGCTCCCAGACTACTGCACAGTTTGGGTAGGAGGTAAGCAGCCAACAGTGGTGAAAGAACAGGTTAGCAGAGCCAAATTACCCATAAGGCAAAATAGGCATGTGCCTAGGGACACCAACATACCAGGAGTGGCAGCTGCCACCACCAGCTTGCTTGCCCCACAGAGGGGTGCCACTGCTCTCACCCCTCCCAGCCCTGCTCTGGGGAGGCAGCAGCACTCTGTCCCTGCTGCCTGCGTACCATCCCTGCCTCCCTGCTTCATGTTTAGCTGCACAACCACTCCACCCCAACCTCCCCCTGCATCCAGATAGGTGACACTGAACATTGTGTGCCTAGAGACATGTGCAGTGTAAATCTGGCCCTGCAGATTAAGGACTATTATGCAGGTCCATGGGGCTGGATGGGATGTACCCAAGGGTGCTGAGGGAGTTGACAGATGAGATTACAGAACCACTGGCCATCATCTTTGAAAACTCATGGCTATCAGGAGTGGTCCTGGATGATTGGAAAAGGGAAAACATAATGCCCATATTTAAGAAAGGGAAAAAGGAGGATCCAGGGAAATACAGAGCAGTTAGCCTCATCCCAGTCCCTGGAAATATCATGGAGCAGATCCTGAAGGAATTAATTTCTAAGCACTTGGAGGAGAAGGTGATTAGGAACAGTCAGCATGGAGTCACCAGGCGCAGGTCATGCCTGACTAACCTGTCTGCCTTCTATGATGAGGTGACTGGCTCTGTGGATGCAGAGAGACTGGTGGATATGGTACATCTTGACTTTAGCAAGGCTTTTGATACAGTCTCCCACAACAGTCTCACAGGCAAGCTAAGGAAGTTGGGCTGGATGAGTGGAATGTAAGATGGACAGAAAACTGGCTGGAACTTCAGGCTCAGAGGGTAATAATCAATGACTCAATGTCTAGTCCTGCCGGTATGAAGTGGAGCGCCCCAAGGGTTGGTCCTGGGGCTGGTTTTGTTCCATGTGTTTGTCAAAGATATGGAAGGTGGCATAGAGTGCATCCTCAGCAAGTTTCAGCTGACACCAAGGTGTGGGGAGCAATAGTTATGCTGGAGGGTAGGGCTGGATTCAGAGTGACCTAGACAAATTGGACAGTTGGGCCAAAAAGAATTTTATGAGGTTTAACCAAGACAAGTGCAAAGTCCTGCACCTAGGACAGAACAATCCCATGCACCAGTACAGGCAGGGGGCTGACTAGCTGGACAACAGCTTTGCAAAAAAGTACTTGGGACTTGGTTACAGCAGACAAGAATCTGAATATGAGCCAGCAGTGTGGCCTTGTTGCCAAGATGGCTAACAGCATACTGGGCTGTATTCATAGGTGTGTTGCTATGGTGATTATGCTTGATTATGGTCAACGGAAGTGATTATTTCCCTCTATTCAGCACTGGTGAAGCCACATCTGGAGTACTGTGTCTAGTTTTGGACTCCTCGCTACAAAAAGGATGTGGACAAATTTGAAAGAGTCCAGCCGAACGCAACAAAAATGGTGAGAGAGTTGGGGGGACATAATTTATGAGGAAAGACTGAGGGAACTGGAATTATTTAGTCTAGAGAAGCAGAGGCAGAGAGGGGGTTTAATAGCAACCTTCAACTACTGGAAGAAGGGGAGTTCGGTAGTGGATGGAACTAAACTGTTTTCAGTGGTGGCAGATGACAGAACAAGGAGCAATGGTCTCAAATTGCAACAAGGGAAGTTTAGGTTAGATATTAGGAAAAATTTTCTCACTAGGAGGGTAATAAAACACTGGAACAGGTTACCCAGGGAGGTTGTAGAATCTCCATTCTTGGAGGTTTTCAAGACCTGGCTAGACAAAGCTTTAGTTAGGATGATCTTGTTGAGGCTGGTCATGCTTTGAGCAGGAGGTTGGACAAGATGACATCCTGAGGTCCTTTCCAACCGTAACTTTCAATATTTCTATGATTCTATCTCAGTTATTGCTTCACTCTGACCCCCCACTCCCTGCATCCAAAGCTAGTGGTCACCATGAAGAAAACCTGTAACAGTCACCTAGAGATGGGAGCAGAGGAAAAGGCCTCAGAGAAAGGCTTCTTCTAGCTGACTGGTGAGGTATCACAAGTAATGGACAGTGGCTTCTGCTTATCATAGTGAACAAAAACAGAGTCTGATGTCAGCAACTTCTTGATGCCCTGGAAGGCTTTGTTCTGCTGGCAAGTCCACTTCCACTGAGCTCCTTTATCCAGTAAGTGATGAAGGGGCTCTGCTACGGTGGCTTTGTCTTTCAAGATGATGGGATAAAAATCGAGGGCCCCTTGTGCAATAAGCCGATATAATTCTGCATCAATTTTTAGCCACAGTGTGAAAGGTACGTGCCGAAACTTCATAAAGATAGGGGCTATTGCAGGATCCATTTGGAACATCACAGGTGAACCAGAGTAAGTTCCTAATTCCTTGGAGAATACCTGGGGAAACTCCCTTGCAATCCTGTCCAGACTTTCTGTACAGAGACTGTGTATGTCTTGAATATTAATTCCCAATGGTGAGAACCAGTTTCTCTCCAGAAGACTTTTGCGGGAACCCTTAGTGACAATGAAGGGTAGATGCTGTCTAACAGATCCATACTGGACATTAGTGCTGTGCAAAACACCATCGTTTCGTTTCACCATCCATTTCACCATTTCAAAGGGACAATGTTTCATTTTGTTGTTTCGTTTTGTTTGAAAGCACTGTCCCATTTTGTTTCGTTGAAACTGTTTCTCTGTTTCTACTCATTTCACAATTTTGTCTATAGGCTATAATGAAGAAACATAAAAATGCCTCAAATATTGTCATTTGTTGCCTGATTCAGATGCAAATTGCAGGAATGGTTGTTCCTTCTGAGGGCACAAAGCCTGCCAAGTTTCAAGGAGATAGGTGCAGAGGTTTCTCAGAAACTGCAGCTCAGTCTTGAAAGCAAATTTGCTGGCAGTGGCAGCCTTCTGTCATCCAGCATGCAGCTCCTGAGGCTTGCATACCCAGGTGAGCTTCAGGGCTGTGCCGGACTCCTCTGGGGAGTGCAAGATCTGCGACAGATGACAGGAGGCTGCCACTGCTGCATGGGACCTGCGCTCGGCACAGCCCACATCCAGTGCCAGGCTCCATTGAGCTTAGCCTGGCAGTGGGACAGCCCCACAGAGCAGCCTGGTGGTGGGAAGCAGGGGAGAGCCAGGGCTGCACTCCAAGCGGCTTCATACCCCATGTAGCTCAGCCCGGCGGGAAGCACAGCCCTGGCTCTCCCTGCCTCCTGCCACTGGGCTGCACTCTGTGGTGCTGAAGGAGCTGACAGGAGCACAGTGCCATCTCTGCCTGCCTCCCACCACTGGGCTGCACTCTGATCGGCTCCGCCAGCCCCATGGAGCTCAGCCCGGTGGCAGAAGGTGAAGGGCAACCCCAGCTCTGCCTGCTTCCCACTGCCAGGCTGTGCTCTATAGGGCTGGTGGAGCCGATTGGAGAACAATGCTGGCTCTGTCGGTTTCCCACCACCAAGCTGTGCTCCATGGGGCTGGCAGAGCTGATCTCTGCCCGCCTCCTGCTGCCAGGCTACGCTCTATCTGCTCCACCAGCCCCATGGAGCGCAGCCCAGCAGTGGGAGGTGGGGAGATCCAGGGCTGTGCTCCCCGCGGGGGTGAGCTACCTGGGACTGTGGAGCTGCTCAGAGTGCAGCCCTGGCTCTCCCCTGCCTCCCACCAGCTGGCTGCTTCAAAACTCGAAATGTGTCAAAACTTTCAAAACGTTTCAAGTACCCTCATTTTATTTTGAAGCTGTTTCAATGCTTTTTGTTTAGTTTCGATTTCACTGCTTTGAGCTCAAAATGCACTGAAATAGCTTCAAAACGAAACACTCGGCAAAATTTCGCACAGCCCTACTGGACATCTACACTGCAGATACCCCAAGTTTCCACAGTCTGTTCATTGTAGTCGCACAGGCGACACTCAGGTTTCAATAACTTGGGGAGAGGGTGCCAAAACACCTGGAAGAACGTGTTTTCATCTATGAGGATACTCCTGAACCTGAGTCCACTTCCATTTGGCACTTTCCATTTATTACTACAGTTACAATCATCTCAAAACCTCGAGTTTCAGCAACACCAGCATTTTGAATCAAATATGGTTTTTGTACCTCACGTTCTGGGGAGGACTCTAATCTGTGGGTGGCTTGGGAGTGAATACATTTGCCACAGTCTTTTTGTTTCCTGAAACTGGCCTTTGAGCAGCAAATACTCTCTATGTGACCCTTCTTCTTGCAGGCATGACGCTCCTCATGCCTAAACCTGCACTCCCTTCATCTGCGTTGTCCGCCACAACTCAGACATGTCTGTCGATTATTTGGCTTAAGTGGTGCTGTTGGTGAGGGTATAATCTGCTGAATTTGCTGGCGATGATCTGATTCTTGATCTTTTTGGAGTAAGTGGACATTGCTGGAGAACGCCTAGCGAATTTCTCTCATGTTGTGGGATGCTGCTTTAGCTGCCAAGGATTTTTCTTGTGCAGTAGCCAAGGTCAAATTTGGTTCAGAGAGCAGGTGATGTTGGGTTACATCTTGAACCTCACAGATGAGGGGTTGTGAAGCAGGCTATCCAGATCACCAAACTCACAAAATTGGGCAAGGCGACAGAGCTCATCCAGGTAATCTGCTATGCCTTCGTTCGCCTTTTGGTCCCATCTGAAAAAATGAAATCTCTGCAAGGTAACAGATGACCTTGGGCAAAAATGTGCCTTTAACAGACCAATTAGATCAGCGGAAGACTTAGTGTTTGGTAAGGCAGGTGCTGTGAGGGAATGAACAGTTGCAAATGTTTTGGCACCACAGACTGTCAGGAGAATTGCACACTTCTGTTCTGGGTTTTCTGCTTTGTTTGCTGCCAGGTAACAGGATAGCCTTTCCATGTGGGAGTCCCAAGGAGCCAGCTGGGTCACATCAAATTCTTCTATGTGCCCCAGTGTAGCATTTTAACTAACATCAGCTGTAATAGAGAAAAAAGAAGAAGAAAAAAATAAAATTTCCCTCTGATCACAAAACACGGTTTGGTCTCAGAATATTGTCCCACAATCTAGGGGGACCTTTTCAGCAAAGGATCCCATCCTCGTCGCCAAATGATGCATTGTGAGAGTCCAGCAACAACACTGGACACTCCTGTGTTGAACTAACAGTCATTTATTGTTATAACTCTGGAATCATATCCAGGGTGGATCTAACAATGCATGTATGCAGATCTTATATTTGCTCTGCCTCTGACTTGTGACCTAGTCCAGTCCCATGGAAGGAAGGGAACCAAGAAAGCCTCTGACTCCTCATGGCAGAGACATTGGGGATCCCAGTGCTGCAAAACTGCCACAAAGTAACTGAACCCTGCAGTGCTGAACAGGAGGGCTTTGGCCTTCAAGGGACAGTGCAAGGAAAACACTATAAGACACAACACCTTCTTTATTCCTTCTCTTGTAATTTGCTTCTGCTTTCCATCTGACTTCTTCCTTCCTGAATCTTTCAACTGATTTCTCATTTCTTTGTCTTGTTTTTCTTCTCTCCATTCTCCTCTTCCCACATTGTCTTTCCTTTTTGTTCCCTTCCTCTTTCCCACCCTCTCCCACTTCTTCATCCTGTTTTTCTTTCCAGCTCTCCATGGAAGACACAACCTCCATTCTCCCCAGGCTGAAGCGGAACTCCAATGCTTATGGGATCGGGGCTTTGGCTAAATCATCTTTCTCTGGTGAGAACCTCAAACCCTGGGCTCCTTTCCCTCTGCTCCTGTCCATTAGATCCACTGTTTTCCCTGCTGCTCTTCCTCCCCAACCTCAGGCATCTCCCCACTTCTGTCTTTATCACCTAGATCTAGACCTCTCTGTATTACTACTAAAAGCTTTAGGCCCCTCCAGCAGCTGACACCTGACCCAGCATCAGGGTTTTCCCATATTTTTCAGCCTCTTCTCACTGTGCCCCCAAGCTCAGACTTCTCTGATTGCTTCCCCTCAAGCCTGCCCTGGAATAAGCCATCTTTTCAGCAATAGGGTGCAGACAGAAGTGCAGCTCCCCGCTGTAACTGAGAATGCTTTGCAGGAAGCATCCTGATCCCCTGGACCAAACAGAAGTTCACTGCTTTTTCTAGAGGGGAGGGAAATCTGGTTGCTGGCACCCAGCCTGCAGCTAGTTTCCCCTAGCAATGGTCCCTCCCTCCTGCCAGGGTACAAAGTTTTCAGAAGGGGAAAGAGAAAGGGAGCGGAGGGAACTCCCCAGCTGACGCTGGAGTTGGGGTAGGTGCACTGGACCCCTTCTCCCTCCCACCTCTAGGAAGGGCTGAAAAGCTCCTAGACTGAACTCCCTCTGCTCCCTTTCCCCTTCTCTTCCTGGAAATAGTGAAAGGGTAGTAGGCAGGCAGACTGAAGTTACAGAAGACACTCTGTTTTGAAATGTCATCATCTGACGCTGTCATGCAATGAGGCCATTTTTGAAGCTGTCTGCTACCATGCACTTGTGTTTGTTCGCAGCTATAAACCACTTTCTGTGGCCAGATGGGAGGCGAAAATTGTCACTTTTCTCTATGCTACTAGGTCATCAAGTTTTACATTTTGACACTTAATGTACTTTTCCCTAACACTCTGTTCTGTTTTGGGCAGGTCATAGGCAAAGAAAAGAATGTATTGTCCAAGTTCCTCTGCCTCTGGATTTTTTCCTTTCTTTCCCTGTTTCCCCAGTGGTACCCCATCTAGTAAGTGATGGGGAATCTATTTCAGAAAGGGATACAGAGAACTGGGAGAGATCTTAGAGTTGCTTAATGGGGCTTATGATTTTCTGGGGGAAATCTCACACTAAGAAAAAGTGAAGTGAAACATCTGAGGCAAGGAGTCTGGAGGATGATATGGGAAGCCCTGCTTCAAAGACAAGAAACATCCATCGAGCTGTGTAATAGCCCCTCCTTGTTTTCTAATGTCTGGCCCCTTAGGGATATCTCGCAGCATGAAGGATCACGTCACGAAGCCAACAGCTATGGGGCAGGGTCGTGTGGCTCACATGATTGAGTGGCAAGGCTGGGGCAAAGGGAACAGCCAGCAACAGCAGCACACACATGAGACAGTGCGCAAAGATGCTGATGCCTATTCAGACTTGAGTGACGGCGAGAAAGAAGCCCGATTCCTTGCAGGTAGTCTAGACTTTCCCCACACTGGGGGAAGGATAATCTAAAACAGTGACAATGCATGAAAGGACCAGGGTGGGGGACCTTCTGGAGAATCTGCACAGGCTGGGGATGGAGGGGTGGCATGATAGACCTTAAGAGGGGATATCCATGATGTTGGAAGCAGCACTTTAGAGCAATGAACATTATGGAATCAGGAATAAGGGGACAACATGTCAATGAAACATAAGTAGGTAGGTTCAGCTATAAAGCTTTATACCTGTACTGATTCTCCTTGTCTCTCTCTGGCACAGGAGTGATGGAGCAGTTTGCCATCTCTGAGGCTACTCTCATGGCCTGGTCCTCCATGGATGGTGAGGATGTGAGTGTCAACTCAAATCAAGAGAATCTGGCAAGCAACTATAGTGAGAACTACCAGGAGCTAATGGAGAACCCAGGTAAATGCCACCAGTCCTAGGACAGTCCAGCTCTAACTTCCCCCGCCTGTGCTTCCAAGGTTCTCTCCAACACTCACCTTGTCAAGGTTTTGTATCCCCCTGGGATTCAGCATTATCCATTTTAGGGTGTAGAACTAATAAAGACAAGTAGCTGCAATTTTTGGATTTGCCCATGGAGTCAGGTCCTATCAGATTGACTTTAAGCTGGGACAGATCCAGAGGGGGTGTTATGTCACTGCTGCATCCACACTTTCACCACAGCCACAGCACTGCTGTCACAGCAGCAGCAGCTGGGGTTTTCTTTTAAGTCTCCGGAAAAAAAAAGAATTCCCCCCTCTCTTTACCTCTGTGCTCAGCAGCACCTCCCCTCCCCTTCCCTCTCCCTGCCTCCCTACCCACCACTGCTGATGTCTCTACCTGGGGGTAGAGGCAGGGGAAGGGAGGAGACTCCAGATCTGCTCCCGGTCCCTCCAGCCAGGCTCTACAGGGAGGCAGGTTTTGCCAGAATCACTAGCAGTGGCAAGTGGGTTCCTCCTCCCTGCCTGGTCCCCATGTTCCCTACTAGCCTGGGAGTAGGCATGTGAAAAAGGAACTCACCTACTTCTGCCACCATTGCAGTCTCTGGTGGAGCCCCAGCTTCACATGCAGTCCAGCTAGAGTGAGCCGGGAACAGCTCAGAAGCCTCCCTCCAACCTGTCTCCATCACTGGCATAGCTGGGGACAGCAGAGATAGCAGCAGCAGTAAGCAAGGGAGGGGGGGAATGGGATGGGAGGAGATACACCACAGTGCACAGAGGGGAAGGGAGGGCAGAAAAGAAGATTCTTACATGGTTGAGGGACTTAAAAAAAGACTCTGGCTGCTGCTCCTGCAGCATGGTCTGCCTTGATGGGGGCAGGGGAGGCCGGGAGTGTAGGGAGCAGTCACTCTTGCAGTATTGGTCACTGTTCTGCACCCCCTTAACAAACTCCTAGATCCAGCCATGCTTCAAGCACTTTCTCTTGGGCCTTGGACACATGTTGGGGGAGCAGGGTGGCCTGGAGCCTTCTGGGGTTAATCACATGTATATCCAGGTTCTGCACTTCAGCCTGCTTCCAGTTTACACAAGAAAAGGAGAATATAGGAAGTGCTGACTGAGTCAGATCAACAGTCCATCATTCCCAGAATCTTTTCTCCAATAGTGGCAAGTAATAGATACTTTACTGCAGTAGTTTTCAAGCTTTTTAGACTTAAGGCACCCCTTGGAAAATGCCAGCTCTTAATTTTCACTTGTTTTTTGACTATAGGAAAATAATAGAACAATGTTTCTGTTGCAAAGAACCACAAAAGATCAGCATGTTGTTAGCGCTGTAGATTCCTATGTGAAATATGTGGTTTATTTGGTGAATTATGTAAATGTGTGCACACCTAACTGTCCAAATATTCTATGGTGCCCCACAGCACCCGGTGGTGCTGTAGCACCCTAGTTAAGAAACAACTTTGCCATCCTGATCAAGTGGTCAATAGTACAGTCCTAATACTATGTTTCTTTATTTGAGTATGGAATTTCTATCCACAAAGAATCCTTTTTGATAATATTTTTATGTTGTTAGGTCTGTACTATCTTTAACATACAGTACCATGCTCCCCTTCCCCCAAACACATCATCCTACCAAACACATCATGCCTACATAGTTTGTATCCTGATTTCTTTGATATGTCTACATAGAACAGTGTGGAAGTACTCAAGCTACCTCTAAAAAATAGCTCAGTATTGAAATTAGGATAGCCATGCTATGTGGTGCCCTGCCTGCCCCAATTATCTTTGCTTCTCAGGGAAAATCTCATTGATCCAACTGCCTTCCTCTCTGTCTTCCTATTTCTGTCTTTCTCTTCATAGATATCACTGTTCTTTTCTCATTCTCTCTCCTATGTTTCCCTTTTTCTTCTTTTCCTACTTTTGCACGGTATCCTTTCCCAATTCACTCTCTCTCTATTTCTCTTCCTTTTCCTTTCTGCAGAACATATGGCTCAGACACAGTACGACAGTTGGCCTCATTCCTATGTCTCACAGGGCATGTACTGCCTAGGCTCCTCTGATGCTTGGGAAACCAGTGACCAGTCCCTCATCGCTTCACCAGCTACTGGCTCTTACTTAGGCCAAAACTTTGAAGAGTCCCAGCCCAACCTGCAGGAGAGCATATTGATTCAGAGCAGCCTCATCCATCAGCATCAGATGCAGCAGCAGCAGCAGCAGCAGCAAGCCATATTGCAGAATGCAGGGCTAGTTGATGTGTGGCCCCCCCAGACTGCTCCAGGTGGGGGCACTGGTGCTGAGTCCAGCACCTATGTGGGGGTCCACACAGAGGAGGAAGGGAACCCAATGCTGGAGAAAGCTCCCCTGCTGAACAAGAAGCCTTCACCAGAGGAGGATGATGTTGTATGCCGGGACTTAGAGTCCCTCTCTCCTAGGGAGGAGTTGGAAAATGCTGCACTCAGCCGTAAGGTCTCAGATGTCACTTCGTCCGGGGTGCAGTCCTTTGATGAGGAGGAGGGGGAAACAAACAATTGACACTATCAGGGATCAAGTCTCCATTACTGCTACGACAGGGGAGAGGGAGAATTGAAATGGCAGGGAATCCTTTCTCCAGCTCCCCAGATTCCCAGGCAGAAACACTTTCTGACATTTAATTAAAAAAAGAAAAAGAAACAAGAGTGAAAACTTTGACTAAACTGAGCCTCATTGCCCTGGATATTGTGCACAGAGTGCTTGGAAAGTGGATAGTGACATCACCTGCAAGTCTTTTTGAACCACTGGTTTGGCTCTGGATGCCAACTGTTCTGATACTTGGGTGTCTCTTGAAACATGGAATGTAGCTTACTACATGGATATAGCTATATGGATAGGATCTTTTCTTGGTGAAAAGAATGACGTTTTATGGATACAGTCCACTTTGATATGTGGGATATGTGAATACAGATTCTGTCTTAAATGGAAAACAGTTTTGAAGATACTGATTGCACTGATACAGGGATTATGGCTGTTGTAAGAAAGGAAGCTTAAGTCTGTGTGGTTATGAACTTTGCACTGATATAAAGAATGTTTTATGGGGATAAATACAGTACCTCGATACAAGACTCAAGGCTGTATAAATACAGACTGTGATACAGATGGCACAGCTCTGTGACCAAGGGCTCTGTTTTCATATGGACTGAGTAGCTCTGTGGATATGGATATCCCATTCCCAAACAGCTTTGCTTTGTTCTCTTTGAAGCAGTTTTCTTTTGCTCCCTCAGACATCTGACATCAATCTCTGGCTCGAAGTCAGAGAGAGGGATATTTCCACTGGTTGTCAAAGGAAGGGATAGGGAGGGTCACATGCCATTTTCTACTATACAGACACAGTAACATAAAGCTGACTTTCCTGGAAGGCTTGGAAACTTATTCATCATGGTGCTGCTGCTTGAAACCTTTTCTCTTTTCCTTTGCCAGTAACAGGGAAAAAAAGAGGCAGCAAGTCAAGAAGCAGCATTAACGGTATCACAGTTTTCCAGTTTACATTGGAGCTTTTTGTTGTTGCTTTTTCTACATTTTTATATTGCTGAGTAATGTTTCTTAACAAAGTGGGACATGCCTATGGACTAGCCACCACTGATCACAAGCCTGGCACCATTCCCAGTGTTGCCATTCCCTTTGCAGTACTAAATGCAGATGGACAAAAGAAGGTGGGAGGGGAATTTTCTCCTTTCCTCCTGTTCATTTTTTTTTTATATTTTCTGAGTTTTTCTCCCTAGCAATGTAAATACTCCTCAGCTCTTGTTCCTTTTTTTGCTTATCTCCCATTTCTTTTTCAGAGATGGGAAAGGCTAGGTTTGGGGGCTTCCCCTATTTGTACGGGTTCTATATTTTTGTTAACAAAGTTTATGATTCATTGACTGGAGGGTTCTCATTGTCATGAGATTCCTCAACTTCCTGCTGTGGAGAAAATGCAGGAAAAGTGGTATCAAAGGCATTTAATGCATTGTCTTCATTCTGGCCCTTGCTAAAGAATAAATGGGGAACCAAAATCATGTGGAACAATCAGTTTTGCTAGAGGACTGAGCAGGATGAATGGATCTCAGAGGAGGAAGGAAGTGTTAAACCTTTATTGAAATATTGGTAGCATATGAGTGATTGCTATACTCTTGAAAGGAAATGTCCACAGAGAGTATGTTTGGATCTAAAGTTAAAGGCTTCCTGGATAAATAGACTAGGTTGGATATCACCACACTACCCCAGAGTGATCTTTTCCTCCGGCTGCTCTACTCTATTCAGCTGACACACATCTCTCTGCCTTCTCCCCAGGCTGAAGATTTGGTTTATTGCTCAAAGCATGGGAGAGTGAAGCATGCTCCTCTCCTGATGCAAGTTTGGGACCCAGTAAATGTACCAAGAGAGGCAAAGGTGGCCTGAGTATTTATCCTCGAGACAGATTGCTGAGGTAGCCACTAGTAAGCATAATACATTCAGGACTGTTAAAGGATTGGACATGGAGACTGTCAGGTGGTATTTCTGCCACATGCCTTTCTGAACCATTACCCCAATAAATGGAGGAAGAGACAACTTCACCGTGAATTTCTGAGCTTCTGCAGCCAGCTCCATTTCAAGAGAACTGTCTTCCTTCTTCACTGCACCTCTAATGGAAATGTCTTTGGGATGAATATTTGGGAGGTATTAAGTAAACATAATGCTCATGGGAAGGCATGAGACAAATACCTTAGTAACTACTGTTTATTTTGGAGCTTTTCTTGCCTCTCCTCAAGGAAGGCTTTTCCTTTCCTGAGCAGTGAGGCTTCAGCATGTATTAAATATGTTTACACGTTCTGGTGCCAACCTCCAAAGACTAAGAAAGCTTGATAAAGCACTTCCCAAAATTCAAGGAGGGGGCTCATTTTCCTGAGTTCAGCTGAACTGCTTTGGGCCTTTGCTGCTTGATGGGATGGTGAAATCCCACTAGCCAGACTGGGAAATTGAGGGAGTGTAGAGGACACCTCAGCATACAACAAACAAGTAAAATTTAACTCACCTTTTTCTGAGCCTTCAGGGAAACAAAAAAAGATTTGGAGCATATCTTTGGGGGTGAAGTTTCAGGTAGCCTACTACTTATTTTCTTCATATAATTTTGCCCCTGCATGTCTGTCCAGGACCCACCTAGATACACTATATTTCAGTGTATCATTAAATGTACCTCGCTCCCCTGTGGTCATTCACAGGACTGGGGCAAGTGGGTTATCTTATGCAGGTCTATTTTTTTTAATATAGGCAAGATGTGAAATGTACATTTTGCCCAAATGGGGATGATAACAGAGAGATGCATATGATGTTGAAAAAAAAGACTGAAAACGAAAATTTGACCTTATGGAAAAAATCTTCAGAATTTAATTGCAAGTGAAAACCTTTCTACAGGGATTTCTAACCTGTATATTGAATAGAAAATTATAACCCTGCTGTAGAATTTAATGTCCTGGTTTTGAAAAGCATGTAGACAAGCTGTTATTCTTTATTAAGACCTACAAGTTTTAAGAGTAATTCCTATATAGATCTGTTAGTTTCAAGCTTATTAAATTCTATGACTTTTCCATGAAGGTCTTGCTTTTTTGTAAATAACGGTCTTGCCTCTTTTGTAAAAAAAAAAATCCTATTGTTTCCCTGCCATCAAAGGAGAAATGCATGTGCCTCTTCTTTTGCCTGAAAGTTTACTGGACATGATTCCTACAGTCTCTTCACCTACCATTTCCTAAGCAACGTCTGAATGGATATCTGAAGTCAAACTGATAGGTCAGTTTGAGTCTCATTTTAAAATATGGTTACTTTAAAAAAAGTGACTATACAAAAAGTGTCCTTTTATGCCACATACCCACTCCCTTTGTATAGTCATTATTGGATCTTCCTCCTTGGCTAAGATTTTAAAAACTAACTCATGATTTTGAGTTCCTCAGCTTCTGAAGACCCAGTTCATTTCACTTTCCAGGGACCTGATTTCAGAGAGTTAGTTCTCACTCTCTGACATTCAAGTCTTTTAAAAATGCCTCAAATTAGGCACACAAAAAACAAAGAATGAAAGATCTCTTGTCACTATAGAATCTTGGCCTTAGAGCTGAATTTGTGTCTTAACTGGTTGTTACTTGTGCTCATCCTACAAAGCCAGTCCATCTTGGAGGGAGGAATTTAGGGTTTATTAATCCAGAGAATCCTTTATTATCTTCCAGTTAGCTACACCTGTACAGACAGACGGAAAGCACTGGAGTTGCACAAAAATTCCATTTATGAGCCTAACACTGATGAGATTTAGCCATTTGTCTTCAGCAAGAGCCGTGCTGCTTTTACTCTTGTGTTGAATGCAGAATGTCCCTTTAAATGAGAGGTTGTACTTGAAACAGCTTGCAGACTGTTATCAGATCATTCTTTTTTTGTTCTTTAACCATCTGCTGCCACCCTCTGACTAGTTCATATTTCTTCATTTAAACCTGGAAACTTTAGATTGGTCGTGGAGAGTCAGGAATACAAGGCAGGGTAGAACCTGGCTGATGGAGGGTAATTGGGTCAGAGTTCTCACCCCCAAGGCAGCACTTTCAGTACATCACTACAGTATGGGAAGTAGCTAGAGCAGGGGAATCAAATAAATCAATATGGGATCTTTCAGTCTTGAGGCACAGTACTTAGTTTGGTCCAAAGTCAGCAGGAGGAAAATGGGTGGGCTTAAGGAGCTACTAAATGAGATTAGTGTGAGATGCGTGAATGTATTGAATGTGGTCATTAGAATCTAAGCTAACTTTTTGTTTTGTTGAATCTACTCATGGCAACTAGTGCACAGCTTTACATTATGTTCCAAACATATTTAGTGATGGCCAGCAGGGAAGCACTCTTTCCTACTTTTGTGGCTGGAGTCATTTTATTTCAGAATGCCCTTGGATACATGCAACAATAGGGTCAACCTTAGGTCTTAGGTATGAGGAATTGGCTGACGGGTTTACAAAAGGGCCTATACATCGTAGTACTTCTTGGTTATTGGACCTAATCTTCTCTTTGGTTGTCTTAATTCCAAATCTTTCTTTTCAACAACCTTTAAGTTTTCAAATAAATTGGTGAATTCCAGCTAAACATTAGGACTTAGAACAGCTACATATACAAATACACACTGGGGAATATCTAGCTAGACTGCAGCACTACAGAAAAGGAGCTGGGGGTTACAGAGTACCATAAGCTGAATATGAGCCAACAGTGTGCTCTTGTTGCAAGAAAGGCAAGTAGCATACTGACTTATATTAATAGGACTGCCACTTGCAAATCAAGAGAAGTGGTCATTCCAAGCTGTTTGGTACAGGTGAGGCCTCAGCTGGAGTACTTGTTTGGGGGCCCATTCTTCAAGAAAGATATGAATAAATAGGAAAGTGTCCAGAGGAGACCAAGAAAAATATTAGAGTTCTAGGAAAAAAGACCACTGAAGAAAGACTGGAAATAAATCAGGACTGTTTAGTCTGGAGAAGAGCAAACTGGACACATCTACACAAGACACTAACTGTGCAGTACTATGCTGGGCAAAAACACTGTGCTGTACTTTGCCGGGAAAAACCGTGCTAATACACTACTGTGCAATAGTGTTAGCTTACTGTGCAATAAGCATCACTAAATAACCTTGCACTGCAGAATAGCGCGAGTTACTACATGTTGTTTTAGTACTTAGTTAACCAAGTACTAAACTTAATGTACAGTAACTACAGCACATTAATGAACATTATAGGTGTACAAAGCGGGCCCTATTGGATTTGGATTCAGATTTGGCCCGAATCAGGGACAGTAATTCAATTTGTTGATTCGGATCACTGTCCCAGATTTGATTTGGCCAAATCCAAATATGAAGATCCAATGCTGATTCAGAGAATCAGCAATTCAGACATAGCCACAACATTAAATGTTTTTTCCACATATCTCGAGGTACCAGGTGCGGCTCCTGAATGCTGCAATGCTGGGATGGATGGAGCATCCCACAGGAGTGTGGGGGCGCCATCCACATGCTCAGCGGCAAACCCAGAAGTGGACCAGAAGTATTTCCGATCCACTTCTGGGTCTTCCAGGGAGCATGCTGGGGGGCCCCCCCATGACTCCCCAACTCAATGATTGGCCACAGGGGGGCCCCTAGGTGTCCCCCCAGACCCAGGAGGCACCAGTCGCCAAGCTGGAGGGTGTGGGGGGGTGGGGGGGGCCAGCACACTCCCTGGCAGACCTGAAAGTGGACCAGAAGTGCTTCTGGTCCACTTATGGGTCTGCTGTCGAGCACGCTGGGGACCGCCCCATGTTTCTGTGGGATACTCCATACATATCAGTATCACAGCACTCACGAGCTGCCTGCTACCTAGAGGTATGTAGAAAAAACATTTCAAGCTGTGTCTATGGCCGAATCTCTCCGAATTGGTTCGGAGGGTTCCAATTCGATTCAGAGAGATTAAAGTGTCCTCTGATTGAATTCAGATTCAGAGATTTGGCCACCGAATCAGGCCAAGTCTCTGCCAAATAGAATCAGGGACCGAAGCGTCGCACAGCCCTAATGAACATGTACACGAAGGAGGGATTGATAATGGTCTTCAAGTACCTGTAGGATGGTTATATGAAAGATGGAGATGGACTATTCTCTATTGCTGTAGGGAACAGGACACGGAGCAATGGTCTCAAATTGCACTAGGGGAAATTTAGGTTGGATGTTAGGAAGAACTTTTTCACTAGGAAAGGGGCTAAGCATTGGAACAGTTGCCCAAAGAGGCTGTGGAAACTTCATGCTTTTATGTTTTTTAGAGCAGGTTAGAGAGACACTTGACTAAATTGTCTTAGTCTAGAATCATGTGGCCTTGAGCAAGGGGGTAGAGTAGATTACCTCCGGAGGTCCGGGCTCTACTGTTCTCTGATTAATCACTCCGGCTAATGCCAACACTTCTTTCTGTCATTGCTACAGTATAAACTATGATTTAGACCTCCTTTGCATCCTTCTGCATGCAGCCCAGCTGGGGCATGTTTTGCTCTCTCTTCCCTTATGTAGGTGGAGTCACATGGTTCGGTCACTGTGGGACTGAATCTCTGGGCCTGTTTGCCAAAGTAATTAGTAGCTCATGTGTAAGCTTTTTTTTCCTCCAGAAGCCAGTGACAGATAAATTGAATCAAAGCCAATTTCTTCAAAATAAAATAAAATATTTATTTATTTACTTACACAAAAACACATAGCAAAGGGTCAAGCAAGAAAGGCCTAAATGCAAACGTCCCCTAACCTAAAACTTCATCTTTTTTTGCAAGCTTTGTGAAGCTAATTCAAACAGTTATTTCCATCTCTGGGTTAAGGGACAGTCAACTCACTACAGTTTGTGTCTTTTTTCTGTCTTTGTCATTATCTCTCCCCCAAAACAGCTGCTGACAACTCACTCAACTCCCTCTTATTCTTAGGCCACCATCTTTAAGGTTTTAGTGTCCTCTTTGTTGTAAGACTCAGGTCTGTGAAGAATAAACCCTGCCAAACTAGCAGGAACCATGGGAGGGGTATCCACTATTCAGTAGTTCCCTTACTTGCTTCCTCCAGGCTCTGGTATTCTCTGGAACGAACCTTATCGTTGCCAATGCTCTGTTTCCTGTGGATTTCCCTCATTACTAATTTTTGGTTTGTTTGTTTGTTTGTTTTAGCTTTGGCAGTCAGGAAGGATAATATCAAACAGGTAACCTGGAGTATGTTTGTTATTCATAAAAATAATAGATGCAATTTTCTCATTCTTCCCAGATAAGGCTACAAAGCTGACAAGGAAAGGTATGTACCATTGATAAGTCCTGTCCTGTTGTTGCAGGAGTCAACTCTGTGTGAAGAAGTGAACAATAGGATAGACTCTTGAAGTGTGACTACTGTTACATCCCAAGAACAAGCTCCACTCCCTCCGCACTTTCCTCCTCCTCCTCCTTTTCTAGTTCCAAGTGATAGGAGATCTTGAACAGCTTTGAGTTTTACAAACAGATTCTTGTATAAATGCCCTCTAGGTTATCTTTATTGGCTGCGTCTACATAGGACACTGATTGCACAGTAGAAACAAGCTACTGCACAGTAATAACAAGCTACTGTGCAGTCAGCATCACCAAAAAGCCATTCAGGGATGCAATTGTGTAGTAACTCTAGTTACTGCAGCACAGTCATTTAGTACTTAGGTATACAAGCACTAAATTACTGCAGAGAAACAACTGCATAGTCAGCAACTCATGTAGACATAGCCATTATGTCCAACAAGCAGAAAATATCTGTGGAGCCTGCAGGACAACTAGGGAGAAAAAAACCTGTTTTTCTAAATTTGCAAAAAGTGCAAAAAATGTGCATTGCTAAAGAAAGGCAACAGATAAAAGAAGGAAGTTGTGGAAATATGTGAATACTCTGTGTCTGTTGCAGAAGTGTCAGGGAAGGCATAAAGGGCAAAAAAATACTGAAAAAAGATTTGAAAGTAGCCTTACACCAAGAATCTAATGACAGTCTTCCAGCAAGGAAGGGTAAGAAAGAGAATTTCCAGGACATGTGCTGATTGAATACTATCACAGTGCTTGGTGTTGCATAGGCAATCTGGCTCTCTCCTCTGAAAGACAAGAGGCTCACAGGAGGAAGATTCCCCTACACCTACTTTTTTTCTTGCCTCACCTGAAAAGCCACAAAGTAGTATACACTTAGTCTGAAAGCTCCAGTCAGCAAGTTCCCCCAAATAAGGGCTTAATCCTGGTCTGATTAAGATCAATTTGGATTGTCTTTCACAGGAGCAGGACCCTATGGGTGCATCTACATGAGACAATGTGCAAAAGACTAAATCTGCTACACATTAGTGCAGTGGGCAAAACCCATGCTAACACTCATTAGTGTCAGTTAAAAAAACATTCATCTGTGCTAATGCACAGTAGTGCCAATTACAGTGCATTAAGTTATCACCTGTCATTACAGGTACTAAACTTAATGCGCTATAATTATGGTGCATTAATGAACATGTAGAAGCTCCCTACATCTCTAAATTTAGTGCCATTTGGCTTAATCATATTGGCAGTTACCAAGAAAAAAAGGGGAAAAGATAAGTAAAGAAAACAGAAAAAAATTTTGGATTGGTATGCAAGCTTAGTTACAATAAAAAATGTGTTACTTCACATTGCTTCGCGTGTCAGGGGAAAATCCTTGCTCTTGCATAGCCTAAGACAGTTTTTCCGTGCCAGTTCAGACTCTCTCTTGTTAGCTGGTATGAGGGAAAGTTGTCTTCATTTCCTTCCCTGTTAGATATCCCCCGGTTAGATGTCCTCAGCACTTGCTTCAGACAATTCTTAACTATGAGCCTTTTTTGTTAATCTGCTATTATCAAGAAAGCCTATCAGTGCAGAGAACTTCAGTGCTCTTAAGCCAACCCTAAAGTTAGTTTGAGATAGGTGGCCGGAAATAAACATTCTCAGTTTAGTGGGAGCGTTCAAAAGCTTCTGAACCTTACTGCCTCCTGGAAGTCCAACAGGGAAAGGCTAGCTCAGGGAATTGAAAAATAACAGAAAAAGAAAGGGATCTGATTGCCAATTAGTACAGATGTATGTGGAATATGGTTCCCAAAGACTGTGGTATGAAAGAGAACCCTATCTAAATCAAAGACTTCCTTCCATAATTGACACTGCACTGTCTTTCTGCCTTTTTCCCCTTGGGCAATATTTTTCACTGTTTTTATAGAAATGTTGGACTTTTGTTGAATATCCCAGTCCCTTTTCACCAGGGTTTCTCAACTGGTGGGACGCATCCCATTCGTGGGACGTGAAAGTCCTCTAGATGGACTCTAGCGGCAAAACCAAAAGTGTCACAGCAGGACTTCCGGTTTTGCTTTGATCAGCTGCTGGGGGAACCCTGCCCCTCTTTGACTGGCCTCTGAGGGACCAGTCAATCAGTGGGACGTAAGGTGCAAAAGGCTGAGAACTGCTGCCTTAAAGCACATATATATAGAGATGTGGAAGAGTGAATTAGATGACATGCTCCCTCTATTAGCAACACAGATTTGGCATGGTCTACATTGGAACAATGAAGATAGTCTAGGCTTTTTTTCTGATTTTTCCCAGACCAGGCAAAGTGAAATTGTGTTAGTGTGAAGTATACCAATTTGCCCTTTTATGAAAATCATCATCCTTTCCTTGAATACATATGAATGGTAATATGGACCAGCTGGGGTGGTGCATTGTGTTCTAGGTTGGACTGGAAGCAATACAATCAGCCTAGGCCTTGGAGACAGAGAGAATATTTTGACCTGTCTTCCACAATGGGTCTTGGATTTGTCTACCTGTTCAGAAGTTAATGTTTCTCTGTACTGCAGTGGATGAGGTACTTGACTGTTCAAGAGTGATAGAGTGCTGAACGCTAAGAAATCAGGACAGTGGTGGGGAGAAGGGTTCACTGTGAACGTGTCTACACATGTGCTTTAATGAGCAGTAGACTATTTTACTCATTAAAACATCACATCAAAAACTATGCTAATATGCACAGTAAAATAGGCTACTGTGCATTAAACATCATTAAAAAAGCATGCAGTTTTGCTCTTGCACAGTAGGGCAGCCTAATGTGTATTTATTTAGTATCTTACATTAGAAATACTAAATTTAATGCACATTAGCAAAGGCACATTAATGAACATGTAGACATACTGTATATTTCTCTGAAAAGAACCAGTCATTAGACAAAACTCTGCCTTCCCCTTCTTGCACTGGGTCTGTTCAAAGCCTCCTCAGAAATCCTGTCCAGATTCTTTTCCTTCCAAAGGATGCCACCAGTGGCTGTGCCAGGTAGGCAGAGTCAACCCAGCACAAGTTCTTTCATAGAGCATGGTTCCTGCACCAAGGCTTAATTCTATGGAGACAAAGACATCCATTCCATGTTCCCCTGAACCACAGGTCTATCTCTAGGAGATATAGATATCCAGTTAAGAGTTTTTATTCATTGTCCATTTCCCTTTTGAGACCTCACAACTCCAGTCCAGGCTCTTGTTCTAAGAACTGTGCTGTGAGTCACAGGCAGGCACAGGCATCCAGTTCATTTTCTTCCACTGGTTCCTTGTACTGCACGTATAAGCAATGTGAAAAGCAGAAGCAATTTTGCAGCTGTGCTTTTGTTGTTTGGTGATTTCTGTTTATCTTCTCTGGCTTTGTGGGTGACTTGCATGCTTGGGACAGGTGGCAGAGCAGTTGTGGTGTCTTGCTGTGTCTCCAGAGGCATAAATTCAAGGCCTACTCCAGGCCTGTGCCAAAAGCTGCTCTCAGTCAACTTAGCTGTAATTGGGTACTTGTACATTTGTCCTGGGGAGTTGAAGGTGGCCAACTGAGATGCTAGCTTCATCACTGTTTTGTGTGCTCTTGGCTAAAGAAACTGGTGTGCCTTAACCATGCTAACCCAATGAGCCACAAGGCTGAGATGGATCTTTGCCTCTATTTTTCCTTTTGATTTTTTAATGCATGTTTGGGGGAGTAACCCCAATGGACTCTGGGGATCCTCCAAGCTATAGATGAGCCTCAAAAATAATTTTACAGTGGGCGTGTCTACACGTGTATTAATGCATGTTTTCTAATATGCATTAAATTTGGTACTTCCAATGTGAGGTACTAAATTCATGTGCATTAGGCTGCGCTAATGCACAGTAACGCATTTGCATGCTTTATTAGTAACGCTTAATGTTAGGTAGGCTATTTTACTGTGCATTAGTGTAATGTCACAGTTTTTTACATGATGCTTTAATGTGCAGTAAGATAGTCTACTGCACATTAAAGCACATGTGTAGATATGCCCAGTGAGTAGAATATTTTTAAAGCTCTTTTCAGGGGTTGGAGGGCAAAGGCTGGGGTATGGCAGGGACAGAGAGCCAGGTGGCTTGTCAGGATTTTATTAGGAGTGGGGAGGGAAAAGAACAGAGAGAGGAGTTATGGAGCATGCTTAAAAGCAACCAAAGTTTTGGGGCTCAAGATTTTGTATTCTTAGCATATGAAATCGCTTTTGCATAAGGGGACAAGACCAGCAGGGTTGAAAAAGGCCCTCTCCCCAGCCATTCACATTTCTTGGGGAAAAGATGTGAGTGGAGAATCCTTCCATTTTATATAGTCCCTTGACTTTTCAGGGAGAAAGAACTGACTGAAGGAGGGGTCTGTTGTTATAACCCTCCCACCCCTGCCTTGTCCCATGCTAACTCCAAATGAACAAAACAAAACTGATTTGCCTTTGGTCTTCCAGCTCCAAAATGTCTTTGCCTGAAATTTTTTGCTGGTTATACTTTGCATGTTTTGATAATGTGACTTATGGGAGAAAAAACATCTCTTAAAAAAAATATATATATACACACCATATATATATATGTGTGTACTTCATATATATATGAACTATACATACGGACATAGGAAACTATATGGCACTATATACCTCCATGCCTGTTTGTGGTGTCAGGAGAGGAGGTAGCCTAAAATGGCATGTACATTCCTTATGGAGTTGTTATTAAACAGAATGTGATTTGCCACCCTGGCTGGTGAAAGCGTTTTATTTCTACGGGGAGATTCCAAGGGAGTTGCGTCTGAGGAAACTATATCCTAGCAGCAGTGGAGGCACAAAAGCCATGGCAGGAACAAAGCAGAAAAATACGGAGAGGATTGGAAAACCATATTGGGATATGGGACCTGGGTGGGTTGGAGAAGTATCTAAGCATAGGGCCCTGTAAATAGTTAATATTGAGAAGATGACAGACCCACTTGTCCACCGCTTTAAAAGGAAAAGTTTTTATGTATACCTGTTAATATGCCTGTCATGCCACAAAACTCACACGTGCCAGTGTATAAGGCTTGACAGTATAGTATCAGTCTCATATTGCTGCTCTCCATTTTGTTTGAGTTTAGCCAAGGTATTCAATGTCATGCTTACATTTCAACAGTCTTTCATCCAAAAGTACTTTATAGACTGCCCATATAAGCTTCCTTCCATCATCAGTGAAATTCAGAGCCTAGCAGATGTTTCACAATATTCTACGCACCGTATTAGACCAGGATATAGAGGCATGTCCAATGATCCAGTGGAATCAGTGCTGACTATGAAAGATTCTGTCTTTACTTCTAATCCAGATTCACAGCTAGTGGTACAATAGCTCTAGTAGTGGGTTGAGCTACTGGTTTTGTGTTGGCTCATAATCACCAATATGGACTCACCAATAAGGTTACATCATCTGGCTGATCCTGAGAGAATTTCCACCTGTACTGGAGAGATTGACAGTACTTAGTTTATCACATAAGAATCATAGGATCTAAAGTAATCAGAGGCCTTTCTAGTGAATTTCTTTATCGAGACACACTATTCACTAGAACTTTTCTATTCTGGTTTCATATGTACCAAACAATATAGCTTACTTCACATAAAAGACTTCTCTGTAGCCTAATACAACTCATAGCAAGCATGTCTACATGTGCATTAATGAACCCTTTCTAAGTGTGTATTAAATGTAGTACTTCTATTAAATTTAGTACTAATGCACCTTTTCTAAATGTGTATCAAATTTAGTACCTTCAGGCATTTTTACATGTGCTGAAGAGGTAGGAAGGAGGTGGGGTGGCACTTTTATTACAGCAGCTCTTAAAGTGCCGCAGTGTCTCATGTAACAGCATCCCCAAGGTTAAAAATGGCAGCGGGGGTGCATGGACTAACACTCATTTAACAAGCTTTAGATCAAGCGCTTCTGCCACCATTTTAAGTGCAGGGACATAAGACACAGGAGGCTGCTGGAGCATGGTAATCGCCATGCTCCAGCAGACTTGATTAATCAAGTCTGCTCAGATGCGCTGGAATTACAGCATGTCGGAGCAGGCTCAATACTCATGTACAGGGGCCCTTCAATTTGAGGTACTAAATTAATGCACATTAGGCTGAATTAATGTGCAGTAGCACATTTGCATGCTTTTTTAGTGACGTTTAATGCACAGTAGACTATTGTAACTCAGGTGTGCCAGAGTGTATACTCCCCTCTCCAATAGAAGGGAAGGGTCAGCCAAGTGTACATGCTGGAGATGGAGACTGCAGCTTACTCACAGCTTCCCCTTCTCCAGTGTCTCAACAGAGGAAGACCAGGACACAATATCTTAACTATATACATGGTTTCTTCAGGTGCAGAATAAAAAGGAAGGGGACAGAATAAACTGGATAGGTGATAAAGATAAATATTTACATATAATATATTCAAGTCAGCAAATAACAAAGTATAGCAGTCCCCCAAGACCCACGGCTCCCCTGAGGGTGAGTATGTCCTACCAATTGATGGGTAAGCACCCCAAAATATAAAGCACAATAAACAATTAATAAACTCTCTAGAATATAAGACACAGCAAGCAATTAATAAACACTCCAAAATGTACGATAATCCCAAATTCCCCCTACCTCTAAAGGAGTTTCTCTCTCTAGCATAAACCCCTTCTGATGGGGCTATCCACTGGGTCCCAACCCAGTGGGAAACCCCTTGCCTGAGAACTCACGCTTTCTGGTGAGTAGGGTCCAGCAAGGGATCCAGGTGTTTTGTCCCCACCCAGCAAGCGGCTCCTACAGCGGGTACTCTGTCCCAGCCCCTGCGTTGGGTGCGTGGCTCATTCACACGCCCGGATGGCTCCGCCTTCTCAGCCTGTTGTGGACATGGATCGCCTCATGTGTACCCAGATGACTCACTGCAGCGGTGTCTGCACTGGTACCAGCCTCATGCCGGGGTTGGAGACCCAAGCTGCCTCAGGCAGCTCCTAAGGTCCTGATCCCTATCAGACCCGCCATGCAGAGATGCCTGCACTGGCTTGCCATGCTCTCTTGCAGCGAGGGGTTGGGGATGCAGCTGCCTGTCACTGCCATCCGACGACAGAGTCTTTGGGCTCCTCAGGGCAACTGGAGGTGCCCACTGGGTAGCTCTTCCCCAGCTCTTCCTCAGCCCTGACTTTTTCCTTCTTCTACACCCCTCATCATCTCCTCCATATGCTGTGCAGGCAGCTCCTTATATACCCTTTTGGGGCTCCACTTCAAGTTTGAAGACTGGCCAATCAGGGGGAAGGTGGAGCACAGTCTTCAATTAGACCTACTCCTCGCCTTGCCCCAAAGTAGGAACAGGATGAGACTCCTCCTGAGGCTCCTCCCCTACTTGTCTATGTTCGATGGTTTTCCCCACTTAAAATGGTTCGATGGTTTTCCCCACCAATCACTTTGGCAGTTCTCTAAGCCCGGGGACCTGGGCGAAGATAGGCAAGCTTGCCACACTATTTTACTGTGCATCAGCGTAATGCCACGGTTTTTTATGTGATACTTTAATGTGCAATAAAATAATCTACTGCACATTAAGTGCATGTGTAGACATGCCCAGCCCAGTATGTTTTTGCTGTTGTTCACTCTAAATATAGTATACTCTAAATGCCAGGCTTTCAGATATTGGAAAACTGCTACCTCCTTGATCTCTTTTCTCCAAGCTAAATATGCCTTGTTTTCTCAATCTTTCCTTGTATGGCTTACCTTTGTATCCTTTTATCATTTTTATTGTCTACCTCTGGACTCTTTCCAACTTCTCCACAACCTTCTTACATTGTGGAGTCCACAAGTAAATGGAGTGCTTTAAGTGAGGCCCAACCAGATAGGTACTATCACCTCTGTCCAAGTATACTATGTCCACTGTATTCCCTTTCATCTACCCAACTTATTATCTTGTTGAAGGAAATAAAACTTTTCACCACAATTTGTCCTTAGAAAATCAGTTCTGATTGGTACTGATCAGTCTTTCTTCCTCCAGAAGTTTACAAACTGACTTCTTTTATTTCTCCCAGTAAGTTTCAAGGTATTGAAGTCAGACTGTTTAGTCTAGAATTCCTTTATAATTCTCTTTTATCCTTTGATTGTAGGGGACCCACTATTTCTCTGACTTAATTGAAGTCTGCCCTTTTGAAGGCCAGTATCCTTGTTTTGCTAAACTTAAACTTTCCCTTTCTTAGAAGTGTGAATTTTCTCGTATCATAATAGCTTTCCTGCAAGTTTCCAAACACCCTTGTGTTCTGAATTCTTCCTTACTGGTCAGAACAAACTTCATGATAGATGTCCCTCTTCTCAGATCCTCAACTTTCTCAAACAGAAAGTTTTCCTCTATGTAATGATTGCTGCATTCATTAAACACAACCATACATGAATGAGAGGAACTACACACTTTAATTTGTGGAGCAGTATGCAATATCTCCAGGCCCCTTTGTCTCTTTAACCAACTCACAGCTACTACCTAACTAGCTAGCTGCTGCCAGAGGGAACATCTCCCAATTTTCAACTCCCTCAGTCTCCTGTTACAGAGCAACTGTAGGTTACATTTGCTGTTACTACATTCCATACATTAGGAAGTTATTAAACAGTTTATGCTTTGTTGTATTATTATTCCAGCACATACTAGAGAAGTTAAAATCCTTCATTACTACCAGAGTATTCCATTATCAAAATTTTTGGACAATCTTGTTATCTCTTGATAAACGTCCCATCTACCTCTTCTTTCTGCCGTGGCACTTTGTAATACCCACCATAATATCACCACTGTTCTTTTACCCCTTTAGCTTTACACAGATGTAGTCACATTTGTTGATTTCTTTCTTCTGGGCCTGGGAACAAGCACATATATTTTTTCACATATAGTGCAGTACTGCCAAAGTTGCCCTTTCAAAACAGAGTATACCTTTAATGCTGGTATTCCTGTCATGGGAACAAGACTGATGTTGTAGCCATGATGGTCCATGAAATATGTGAGAAGCAAGGATTTTTCTTAGTGATAGCTCTAGTTGAACCAACTGTTTAGATGGGAGAGATCTCTCCCAATTGTATAGTTCAGTGTTTCCCAACCAGTACAAAAGTGTGTCATCAGAAATGAACAGGTGTGCCACAAAATTTTGCCATGGCAATGACCTACAATAGAGATGAGGATGGGGAATGCCTTAACAGGCGTGCTGCGGAATAATTGTATTAATGTAAGCGTGCCTTAGGCTGGAAAGGGTTAGGAAACACTGGTAGAGGTGGCCCAGTTACAGTTGCCATCCCAATAAATCTTTGCCTTATCGGGTTAGCTAGATGGTATTCTTTTCAGCCTGCATCAGATGAATTCCATCCCTCAATAGCAAGCCTCTTTCCTGCAATATTTACCCGTTGCTGAAGAATCCAAAAACGTAGTGTCAGCACCATCTTTTCAGCCATGCATTTACTTATTTTATATGACCTGGGCTCTTATCTTCAAATATGAGGACTGATGAGAACAACACCTATGCCCCAAAACCTGCATAGAGCCTTATAGCCTCTTTTGATCTGCTCAAGACAATTCCTAGGAGGATCATTTGTGCCTATAAGGGGACAAGCAGAAAGGGGCAGTGGATGGATGGAGACACTCTGACAATCCTTTCAGAACTCTTGTGGTAGAAGCAATATCTTTTATTAGACCAACTAGATAGTTGCAAAAAAAAATTATTTGCAAGCTTTTGGGCTCACAAGCTTTTGGCCTCAGGCAAAGGAGAATGCAAAGATTGAAAAGTTTCTCCCAGCTAGAAACAAAACTTCATATTATACTACTCTCCAGTTCTCCTGTATATGTGCTCCTGGGTGGGAAAGTTTGTTTTATGCAAGTTAGGCCTGAATAAACGTTGGAGAAGTTTATTTACCTCGAAGGTGTCTGATGGCAAGCAGGATGTTGAATTTTGCTTCTTTTCTTGTTGATTCATGTTGCACAGGAGAACTGACGGACAGAATGGTTCTCCTGGGTATGAAGTTAATAGACTGCTTCAACTTTTATTTGAGCCTAATTTGCATAAAATGAACTTTCCCACCCAGGAGAACTTATACCATCCTCCAGTTCTCCTGTGCAATATGAAGTTTCCATTTCTATCTAGGAGAAATTTCACAATCTTTGCATTCCCCTTTGCCTGAGGAAGGGTGTGTATACCTGAAAGCTTGCAAATAAAATATTTTTTTGCAACTATCTAGTTGGTCTGATAAAAGATATTGCTTCTACCACAAGAGTTCTGACTGCTTTTGCATTTAGCCCAACACGACTACAACCTATAGCGGTGACAATCCTGGACTTCTTGAATTCAGGCTCTAGGCAAGTAGTGTACCTCATGGACTCTCTTGTCTGTGGGGTTCATTTCAAGTCTTTGCCAGGCATTTTCTCCTGTGAAGTTTTCTGGCTGCCAGTTTCAATGCAGAGTACCTGAAAGAAGTTACTTAACTCTGTCTGCAGCATGTGGATTCAGACCTTTCTTCATTGCCATCTCTGGATTCAAGTCAGAATCATTCAACAGTGACAAAACACAGTGGGAAGAGTATAAGGAGCCTGGGGCCCAGCACAAGCCCCAGCTACAGCTTCAGACACAAGTAACAAAGAACAGGAGGGAGTTCCTCCTCCTGTTTCAAAGTGCTGAGAAAGAGGTATATCACCTGGCAGAACATGATAGCTCAGATCCCACCAACATCAAGATGCTGGAGCTATCCTTCCTAACCATCCTGCCATTATCCTGCCTGGCAATCCTATCAACATTCTGCCTCCATCTCTTAACATCCCTGCTGATCATTAACATTCCAGCTGACAATCAGGACATCTTAGTACAGGGGCCTAGCCACCAGGAGGGAACGTCTGCACATATATCCACCAAATCAACTGGTGAGTAGCAGCCCATCAACATCTCAATAGCATCCCTAAATCCTCAGCATGTCAGCAGCTGGACAATAACCAGTGGCCAGATGTGTACCAGACCTGGATCGTGAATGCACCCAGACATGCCTATTTCATGGACATGGTGATAGGTCATCAAAAGGTAAAGGAGAAATCAGAGGTGCAGTGGGTGTTAAGCCCAAAGGAGGAGGTCAGAGGCAGCCTAAAGGTTTCTCAGGCATTGGGAGGAAGTGTGCAGTTAGGTCCCCTGACATGAAAAAGTGAAGTACTAACAGAGCCCACTGTACTCTACTGCACATTGCTATGATTTTATACTTGGGCCAAACACCAAGAGGTCTGGCAGTTCTCTCATTCAGCCCTTTCACATGCTATTCAGGCTGAGAAGAAGCCCCTTTGGGATACTAGGGAAATCTCTGGAAAATTTAATTGGGTGATTCGAAGCTGTTGTTTGTAGTGATTAATCACAATTTTCAGGTCACTCGCTTAAAAACAATTTAGAACTCTATCATATTCTTCCCTGAAGAAGTTAACATGGACTATTCTCCTCCCCCCACTCTCACCATCAAGATTGCAAGCAAGCTGTGCTTCCTCTCTCCCAGCCCACTTCCTACTAGTTATCCCAACAGGGCCCTGGTGGGCAGAGGGCCCTTGTAGAAAACCCTTGTAGCTAACTCCCCACTGTTCCTCCCATCATTCCCTATTGGATGACAGTGCCCCTAGAGGACTTGGACTCACCTGGCCACCTACCCCATTCAGGTGCTCTGACCTCAAGGAAAACTATGAGATATAGTATTATATAACTCCTCTCAGCCCCTCCTCCTCTTGCCCCCCACACTGCTGTGTCCACCCTTCCTTTCACTGTCCTTGAGAACAGACCTACCCCCATGCCAATCACTAGCCAGATACATAAGAACAACCCACAACCCCCTGCTCCTAGCCACTGCTGGCACTCTTCTTCTCTCTGCTTAACCCCAAATGGCCTGTGGTAACATAGATTCATAGATGTTAGGGTTGGAAGGGACCTCAGTAGATCATCGAGTCCGACCCCCTGCATAGGCAGGAAAGAGTGCTGGGTCTAGCTGACCTCAGCTAGATGCCTATCTAACCTCCTCTTGAAAACCCCTAGGGTAGGGGAGAGCAACATGTCTGATAGTGCCCATGGAGAAAAAAAATTCAGACATTTTAGCCAAAATGGTGCTTGAATATGCAAGTGCCAACAATCACAAGCACTGATGCTGGACTGGGAATGGAAAAAGTGTGGACAAAAGACTGCACTTCTCTGTGTTGTCTGCCAATCTTCTTGATCCCAACCCTCATCAATAGGGTTACCATACATCCAGGTTTTCCTGGACATGTCCTCTTTTTGAGCCTTCTGATTTCTGCCTGGACGGGTTTTTTAAATCTGACCAAATGTCTGGGATTTTGCTTTGCTCTGCTGGTGGGAGTAGGGGGAAGGCAATCAGAGCCAGCAGGGAGCACTGCATGTATCTGCAAATGCCTCCACAACTGCAGGCAGGTACATCTGGGCTATCTGCTGCCTCCCATCTCTCTCCCTCTGCTCTCACCAATGGAGCAAAGCAAAATTCCAGACGTTTGGTCAGGACAGGGGGGGATAGAGGCTGGGGCTGTGACAGGACAGAGGGGTTGAGGGGGGGTTACCTGCTCCTCCAGCAGTGAAAAGGAGTGGGGGAAGGGTCCCTCTGAGGGCAGCAGGGAACTCTGTGGCCAGGCCAGTAGCACAGGGGCCAGTGCTTGTGCTCACAGGGGCTGAGTGGCCAGAAGACATTGCCTAGGAGGAGGGGGAATGGGAGCTATGGCCAGGCTGACTGGCAGTACGACAGCCCCATCCTAGAGTGGGGGATGCCATAAGCCTCCCCTCCTCTTCCCTCCAGCCCACTCTGAGGATGGAAACATTCTGCAGCCACCTACATGAATTGGAGCCACTGTATTCTGTCCTGTTCAGGACAGGGACAGCTGGGGAACCCTTCCAGCAGGGATGGGGGGCAGGGGGCTACAGATCAAGAGTAAGGGGCACTGGCAGGGCTGGTGGGGCCAGGGCCTGCAGATCAGGAGTGAGAGGCCTGTGGAGGGACAGTGGGTTGGAGGTGTAGGACACTGTCAGCACCAGGGAGCTGCAGGTTAGGAGTAAAGGGCAGTAGCAGGGATGGGTGGGGGCTGTGGTTTGGGAGTGAGGGCCACTGGCAGGGCTGGGGTCTGTGAGTTGGGAGTGAGGGGCAGCAGCAGGACTGTGGGGGGCTGTGGCTTGGCAGTAAGAGGCAACAGAATAGGCAGGGGCAGGGCACCAGCAAGTCACTGCCCCCCAACTGTCATATTCCCCCTGATCCCTACCCCACCACCCCTGCCTGACAGTTGCCCTCTTTTTTGGACCTAGAAATAGGTAATCCTGCTCATCAGCAACTGATCATGATGGTGTAATAGAGCTCTGTCCTGTTACTATGGGTATGGAGGAGCCCAAACAGCCCCACACCCTGAAAGCATTCCCCCACACCCACCCCAGAGCTGGAGGGATTCACCAGAGGCTGAGCATCCAGGTCCAGGGCCTGCCAGTAAAGGAGCTAACCCAGATGTGAAGATTTCTTTTTTAATATTTCATGTTTCAAGCCAAATCAGTTTCAAACCAAATGGTTGAAAATCCCATTTTTACAGACCCTGATAAAAACACAAGATTAACTGTGTTAAACCTAATTGGGTGGTCCACAACCCACCTAGGCCCACCTGTGGCTATGCCCCTGCTCTTTCAGACACTTCTAAGAGGACTACCTCTAAGAGGACATGATGAGTCATCATTGTCAAGTCAAAAAGGTGAAATAAGAACATATGAAAAATTATCAGTATTGGGGCTCAGAGAAGACCATTTTTTTAATGCACCAAACCAATGATAAATTCATCACTATAATGGCAGAGCGTCTCAGAAGCCAACTCACTGACAAAGTAAAGGATGTGAAGTACTATTCCATAACAGTCGATTCAACACTAGATGTGAATCATGTAGACCAATTAACATTACTTTTAAGATATGTGACTGGCAATGGTGAAGTTGTAGAGCGATTTTTTTGTTTTGTCCCACTAAAATCTCACACTTCTGAATGTCTGGAGTCAATTATTTTGGAAATCATTGCAAATTTAGGTTTGGACAGCAACAATTGTCACGGGCAGAGCTTTGATAACACCACAAATATGTCAGGAAAATATTCAGGTCTACAGACAAGACTAAACACTGCAAATGTGGTGGCGAGAAGCCCCCATAGGCACCAGAGATGCCAGAGGCAACACCCAGCATTCCCAGAGAGGGAGAGAGAGTGCCCCGCACTCCAGGAGACTGACCATCCTGATGGGCGGGGGCAGAGCAAGAGCCACGGGAGCCAGTGTTTCTCTGGCTCTTCAAGTGGCTGCTTCCCGGGTGAGGTGATGGCCGGCTGACTGTGGTGACTGATGCTGCCACTGCAGGAAATTAAGAAACTCCACCAGAAGCCAGCAGAAGTGGGAGGAAGCCAGCTTGGAGCAGGGCAGCTGGGCGGAGGCTCCAGGTGCTAACTGTGGCAGCATTGCCAGCATTGGCCCGCAGCAAAGGAGGGGGAGCCGCACCTGGCACCAGGCTGGGGATGAGCAATCCCCAGCCCCTCAACATTAAAATATCCAACATATCCCTCCTGTTGGAGGACATCAGATGCCTGTGGCTCAGCCACTTTAGTCTAGTGACTGAAGCCCCAAGTTTACCAACATCCCGGTGGTGGGCCAGATTATCAAAGTTGATGCTGGACCCCATAGTCAAGGGACCAACATATGTAGTCGGGACCAAGACTGGAATACCTGAGCAGTTGGCAAGTGGATGGGGTACATGGGAGGCGGAGCCCTGAGAAACACCGCAGCACACCCATGAGTACCCTGTCCTTGGGTCTACATGGGAAGAGAACACCACTGAACCCCTTCCTCTTTTCATTTACCAACAAGTCATGGCAGGTGAGTTGGGGGGCTCCGACCTTTGGGGCAGGGTGGTACTTGCAGTGCCTACTTGAGGCATGGCAGCAAGCCTCTCTACTTTGTTCATACCATGTTTCAGTCATTCCTTAAATTTAATCTGCAATGCTGCAGCTGAATCTTGTGAGGGAGCTACACTTTTTTTTACTTCGTTCGAAATATCTAAACCTTTTTTCAGTTTCCACACATCAGTGGAGTATGCTACAATTACTCTTGAAGCAGACAAATGAAAAACATTTGACAGTCAAAAGAATTTGTGACACCAGGTGGTCTGCTCATGCAGATGCTGTTTTGACTTTGAAAATGAGCTAAGATGATATAAAGAAAACAATATCAGACATAGCCACATCAAATTCTGAAAAACCATGCATGAAAACTGAAGCAAACTCCTTAACAGAAAGGTTTGATAAGTATGATATTGCTGTTATTACTCTGTTGTGGAACCGTTTACTTGAAAGAGTTAATGCTGTCAGCAAATCGCTGCAAAAGCTTGATACAATTTTATTGAATGCTGCACAATTGTTAGCCTCAGTTAAAAATTTTGTCATGGAAGTTTGAAAGGACTATAGCTTGGTGGAAACAGAGGCACTAACATTAACAGAAAATATAGGTTTCCTTGATATATCTGATGAGAAGCATAAAAAAAGAAGGAAGCTTTTTTCAATGAAACTAGAGACAATGAAATGAATTTAGAAGGGTTAGAGAAGATCATTGGTGAGATCATCAATTTTACTCGTGACACAATAATAGTGCAATTGTGGAGTAGAGGTAAATGTAGATTTAGAAGTATTTTATATATTTTATCAGCAAATTTATAAATAATTTATATAACTAAATCTCTAAAAAAAACCCTATTGATTTCTTTTGCGCGTTTTTTGACAGAAGTATGGACGAAAATGCTAAAAACCAATACAGTAAGAAATTAAGTGAATTCTATTGAGAGGACATGGATACAAATCGTTTTGAAGATGAAGTGAAACATTTAATTCATTTTATCAAAAATGATAAGGTCTGTGCTTCGAGATCACCAATTGATTTGTATAGACTTGTACATGACGGTTTGCAGGAACCTTGCCAAATGTAGAAACCATTCAAAAAATATTTTAACAATACCTGTCACAAATGCTTCTGGTGAATGTTCTTTTTCTGTATTGAAATGAGTTAAACATTATTTGTGAAATACAATGAGTCAGGAACATTTGAAAAGTTTGACAATATTGACAATTGAAAGTACCTCTTTACAAAATATTACTTATGCTAACTTAATTGATGATTTTGTAAAGAAAAAGTGTAAAAAAAATCTATCTGAATAAATATGTTTTTTCAAATCAAATAAGTTTCTTCATAGAAAGTTAACTTCTATTTTTCCATTCATGCATCATCTATACTTTTTATTTTTACATATTTTTTCATATTAGCACAATGTAAATACAAGCTTTCATCTAGACTAGAAGTTCTCAAACTATGGTCTGAGAACTCCTTTCAGGTGGACTGAGGAAAGGTTATTAAGTTGTTTTTTTTTATAATGCCAGCCCCAGTGGACCAAGAGGGGAGGGGGGGGCCAGATCTGACTGGTTGATTTACCATTCTCACTGGGCACCTCTGTGCATGGCTGAGCCCCAGTCTGAGAAAAGGCAGCAGATGACACCTTGTACAGAGCATCTTATCTGTGAAATGTAGCAAAGTTGCACAAAAGTCTTCTATCTCTTGGCTCTGCAGAGCCAACATCTGTATTCTGGGGATAGTCCATCTCAGGGTCCCGAACACCTCAAGGGCTCATGCTAAGAGGCATGGTGTGGAGTGGCCCAAGAAGGCTTTCCATCTGTAATGACCATTCAAAAGCCAGTTCCTTTTTCGAGTACATATACTTAATACAGTGGTCATGGAGGGTACTGTCCAGTTGACAGCTCACGGCCAAGTTAAGCTTTGTGCAGGGGAAGCTTTCCACAGAGGTGTTCAGTTAGCCTGAACAGAGGTGTTCTTTTTGCCCAAATGAGTGTTATGGGCAACAAATTAATGGTTAATATATTAATTATATTTAATTATTTAAATAAAAGTTTGTGTGTGTTTGATGCCATGTTCCATATATGTACTGGGCAAAAGGAAGCTCTTGCATAACCTTGATGTGCAATCACTTGTTTCTTTCAATGTGGGCCATTATCAGATATTGACACCAGGTTCCCTAACTTTGTTGTCCTGAATAACAGTTGACCTGTCGAGTAGTTTGTAAAACTTGTAAAACTAGAAAACCTGTTAAAATTGCAGGTTGGCTTTGGGGGAGTGTGGGGAGAGGAGGGAGGTGACAAAATAAATGTGGGGAGCCAGGATGAGCATGGTTCATGTGGGGACCCTGGCCAGGGCCATGCATGATGGGCACGGATGACCATGCAGGTACTGGTAGCAGCTGCCCGTAACTGTCTGCTGACAAGTCATGAGAATCCCACATAACAACAACAAAAGTTATAATGACCGGTGGCTACAGGCTACAGGCTGAAATCCTGGGACCAGCAGTTGTTATGGGCAAATGAAAGCACTCCTGGGTACAGACGTTGGGCAGCAAAATGGTTATTAATTTCTTGATAGAACCAGGGGCAGATTATGGCCTGACAGTACTGTTGGCAATCAGGGGCACCTTGGGTAGCCGGGGCTCACCTAGGCCTAGGCAAACAACGATGCCATGGCCAGGCAGGGGTGCACACAAGTATTTGTGCAGGTGACAGTGGCTTGGTGGGGCTGTTGACTGCAGGGCCAGGAGGACCAAAAGAACCCAATGGTCTGTCTGTGCTGTGAGCTTGTGCACTCATGCCCAACATGCCAGCACTGAGGGAAAGAAAACTGATGACTGGTGGCTTTGAGCTGCACTCCTGTGAATAGGCGGGCACCATTTGTTGTAAAGGGGAAATGAAAGTGCTCTCAGGTGCCTATGTTAAGCACCCAAGCAGTTTTTAAGTTCTTTCAGGAACCAGGGGTGGATTAAAGAACAGCATGGCATAGGGGAGCACTCTGGCCACAGACGTGTGGCGGGGGGTGCACTGTCCCTCCCTACATGTGGCAATGGCTTTCTGGGAATGTGTGCAGTTAGTAGGCAACATGGGTGGCCCCACTCCCATGCCCTGCAGTCTGCGTTCAGCCACCGGCACCAGTGCCACTATGAAAGTACAGGACAACGCATGCAGGCAGCTGGTGTTGGATCTGCCCACCCCCATCACCCAAACTCCATTCTGCCGCACCCTGAGTTACCAAAGTACCCCCATTCTGTGCAGCCCCCACCCCTTACCCGCTGTCCACAGGTGGGACAGTCTGCTTTCATTACTGCAGTGTGTCTGAAGAAAACCAAGATATGTTTGGCATGGCATACATCACCCAACCCCACAAAACCAGGCATGTAACCCTTCCCATTACAGCAGGCAGACCTGGACAAAAATTCATTTTTATTTGACCAATGCAGGTAGTTTATTGACAATAACTTAAGCAATAACTTAACTGAAATAATTCAGGATGCCTACTCCCTGACTTCCTATATAAGCAGCAGAGTTCCCTCTAAGGTGTGCGTGTGTGCAGCCATGCATAAGTAAAAGTTTGGCCGTGCACAAACCTTTTCAGGCCATGCACCCACTGGGAATGGAGCTGGGCTGTGGTGTGGGACACTTAGTAAAGGTAAGCTCCTCCCCTAGGCGGAGGCAGGGGCTGGAATGGGCTCTGCCAGCTCTGGGGAACTGCCCCACTCCCCCACATCACCTAGGGGAGGGAGGATACGCATAGAGTCAGGGCCGGGGAGCGTAGCACTTCCTGGAGCCAGCAGAGGCTGCGGAGCAGTTCCCCGGAGTCGGAGGAGCCTTACTCAGGGCAGGCAGTGGCTCCTCCCCAAGGTGAGGCAAAGCAGGGATGGAGGCTGGGACGGGGGCTAGCGCAGGCTCTGCTGGCCCTGGGGAACTGCTCCACAGACTCTGGGAAGTGCTCCACTCCCTGGCCCTGATGCTATGCCTCCTCACTCCCTGAAGTAATGCAGGGGAGCGGAGCAGTTTCCCAGAACCCGCACCAGCCTCCAGCCCCCAGTGGAGCCTCACTCAGGGCAGGCAGGCTCCAGGCCTAGGACCCAGCCCCCTAGCCCCTGGCCCCCAGCCTCCAGCTCCCCAACCCTCCAGACGTCCAGGATCGAGCCTCCCAGCCCCCACCCCCAGTTTCCAGCCCCCGCCCCCAAGGCCCTCATCCCCCATGCTCCAGCCCCCCAGTCCCTGCCCCCAGGCTCCAGCCCCCCAGGCTCCAACCCCCGCCTCCAGCCTGCAAGGCCCTGCTGCCTGCCCTGGGTGAAGAGTGAGGGGCTTACCTTTTGTAAGTGTCCCACACCACACTGAAAGGGGGAGGCAGAACCGAAGCGGCGCGCTCACAGACTGCTACTCCTTAGAAGGAACATTGATAAGCAGCAGCATTACCAACTAAGAACCCCTGTCCTGTCATATGCTCTTTTCTGCCAGCTGTGCACCCTCTGTCTGACCCTCCCCTTCTTCCCTAAAGCATAGTGGTACCCTCCTGGCCCTGCTCAAACTAAGGCGCCCCTTGCTCGCAGACAGTGTGGGTGTCCCTGAGGTTGTTGCTGCAGGGGTGGGGGAACAGTCTCAGCAGTTTCACTGTAGATCACCTCCCAGATAGAGGCAAGCTTAATGGATCTCATGTACTTGATCCCTGCAGGGAGCGTCTTACAAATCAGGGCTTTGGTCATGCGCCTAAGGAGCTCTTCTCTTAACATTGCACAGGTCTTCTTGGGGTTGGCATGGCACCATGAGGCCACTCAAAGCATATTTGTGCTTTCTATGATATGCCTTCAGAATTCCCTACTCCTGGCCATGCTTTCCATCTCCCTCTCTTTAGCCTCTCTAAGTACCTCCCAGACTTCGTCCTGCTAGTCATCTGCAGTGGTCACATGCAATTGCGTGGCTGCCACCAAAGTCTCCATGCTTTCCCTGGGGCATTGCTGTCTGTGGTGGAATTAATGCATTCACTCTGCTCCAGTGTGAGCTGGTGTCTGTGGTTTGGGAACATGTCCCCAGCTTCCAATGGGTGTGGTAGCTGGTAACAGGAATGGGAAAACAAAGTGTTCATGGTCCAAGACCTCATCCCCACTCACTAAGCTGAAGTAAAGGTTAACCCCTGCCTAAGCAACTTGCAGAAAAGCCACAGCATGTCCACCCCATTGGAAGTGAGACATTGCATGCCTGCTATAGTCCCACAAATCAATATAATGCCCATTCCACAAAACTTATAAGTCTCCAGGTATGGATCCTCTGGCATCTCTGGCACAGAAACTGATCTTTGGGTCTCTAAAACTTCTGCCGTGTCACAGAAGTCTGTGCGGACAGCACAGTTGCATTCAATGCATCCTTCTCCTCCTCTGTGTTCAGCGGCCAAGGTATCAGGGAGACCACTTCCATGTTGAGGATAACTTGACCTTGGATGCTCCCATCAACCAGCTCCTGCAAGCAGTTACCCCATGTCTCTGACATGTTTCCTGTAGGAGTGGCAGGACAATCTGTGAAGTCTTGGCTAGATGGGGCCTCCTGAACCCCCAATGAATGGAGACAAGTCTTGCTTGCTTCCTTGGCAAGAATGATGGGTAGCTGGTCATAGAATGGTGCACATGTGCGTCTTGAGCCAGCACGAGAGTCCTTGTCCTTGGCTTGATGAAAGCCACATTTCAGGGCCTTGATGTTGCTGTGGCACTGTATCTAGTCTCACTTGTGCCCACAGACTTTCATTTCCTTGTTAACTGATGTATAGACTGGTTTATTTTGTCTATTTTCCAGCTGCTCAATGATCTCTTCTTTCAACCAAATATTTTAATGGCTCACTGCTAATCACACCCAGTAGTCTTTGGCTGGCAGCTCTCCCTTCATGCAGATTTTCCCTTCCCCCACTGTCCCACCTATCAATCACTCAACTGGTCCAGGGGTCTATTTGGTGTTAAGGGAAGGAAAAATCAGGGTTTATCCATTCCGTGTTCAGCTCAGAGCCCCACTTTTTACCAATGAGCACTTGATGGATTTCAAGGAGTACCAGGAGGTATTGCCCAAAACCCTAAAACCCCAAGTTTTGGGAAGAGGCCAGGTTACAGGGACCTGGTGATAATTCCAAAACTCATGCTAACCTAGGATCTATTCACAAAAGTTAAAATACAAAATACTGATGCTAACTGCATAGAGCAATAGGATGCAAGTTCATGGCTAGGACATCTGAGAAGAAATAATGAGGTATCCCTTCCAGCTTATTTTACTATATTCATGATGGTCAAGCAGGCTCCTAGTTGTCTGGTATGTAACCATGTGAAATGTCTATCCATGATTAATTAGTAGAGTAAATATTTATTTTGCAATTAACTCATGTTATGTACTGAAAGAGTCATTCTCCATATGTGATAGCTGTCTCCTCCTGATTTACTTCTGTTTTGGCTAGTGGTTCCCTTGATTTTCCAAGGATACACCCCAAAACCTTGTGTTTTTCCTGGTTGTTAACCAGTTTCTTGATATGTTCCAAACTCAGTAGAAATGGATAACCTCTTGTCACTGAAGACAGTAATTAATTCAAATTGGAACTTTTTGATAACTGATAACGAGCAGTTAGATTAACAGGATTTTCCTGTCATTTAGTGTTTGGGATTTTTTTTTTTATTTATACAACTAAAAAACAACTTTGAAGATGCTGGACTAAGAGTATAAGAATAAAGTGAAAACAGCTAACTGCACACTACAAGAGCGAGAAATCTCTCTGACACCAACTGCTGTTGCACCCCAGCTATCTTAAGAAGCTGGAAGAAACAGACAGTCTCTCTTGTCCCCTGTTTGGTGAGAAATCATCACCTTATAGCTAATTATTGGACTTTGGTTTGAGCTCATTTGACTTTGAATATCTGTAGTAAATAAAGCCTTTCTGTCACTCATCGAATGAGATGTTGTGTCAATCCCTAGGCTAGTCTGGAATCCTATGTTTTTACTAGCTAACACCTGGTGTTCAGCAATAAAAATGGAGCAGGGCTGCTGATGCTGCCCTATTCCAAAACTGTGGGGGACGATTTCAGATTATTTTGACTGCAAGGCCACTTGATGGTTCCTTCTACCTCCATGCCTGACATAGGCGTTGATGTGCTAGTGGGAGTTATTCAAACATAGCACTGGTCCCACACACCCACATTTCTTCCCTGACTTATTCCAGGGTGGGGTACACTGATAGGGTGATACTTCTTGGTGTGCTTATTCATGGGTACGGCAAATGCCAGTATCTGACCGCCAGGGTATATGATGGTTTTCTGGGGTAATACTACACTCACAAATTCTGAGTGGATGGGCAGGACATGACTTGCTCTCTCCCCTCCTCCCCTCCCCACAGGCCAAAACTCTGCTGAGTCTAAGCCCAGCCAATGGCCTCCTGAGCTGTGAAAGAAATGAAATGTAAATAGCAGGGCAGTTATAATGCTAATAGATCCTATTCAACAGCTCTAACTATTCAACCGACCCCTGTAGTGAGCTTTGATGGTGTTGTATGCTAAACAGCCACCCTGCTGAGTACTGCAAAACAACACAGATTTGATGAATCCTGATGGAGTGAGCGAGGAAGACCAAATGCTGCTGGAAGCCCTGGAGATGTCTGACCATAGAATGAAGAAAGTCAATAATGCAGAGATGCTGCTACCGACCACAAAGCAGGGTATGATGAACCTACTATGAAGTTGCGAAGACATGCCAGAACCTAATCACATCTGGCTATAACAGACAAAAGCCTACGCAGTGGAGTGGGAGAACCATGAGGCAGCCACAGATATGGTGGCTGACAGGGCTGTGTGGATCAACCTAAGGAGCAACCATTGCAGGATCTGGTGGGCCCATGTCAGCAGCTCTGACTGGTGGCAGTGAATTGTACCGTAAACTTAAGACTTTCCAAATGATCAGGGAGGCATTTCACCACATAGTCTCAATGCTAGGGCTGCAAATTGTGAGGCAGAAAAGTGTCATGTGTCAGCCCATCACACTGGACAAGAGGGTGGCCATGGCCATTATGACACTGGCCACCCCCACCAGCCTCTGCTACATTGGGAACCAGTTCAGCATGGATCCCTGCATGACCGGGCTGATGGTATGCCAGCTGCTGCAGGACATCATGGCAAACAACTTTATTTGCCTCCATATCCCATGGAATTTGTTGAAGGCTTCCAAGTCATGGGGGTCCCTAACTGCATGAGTGCATTGGACAGCACACATGTCCTGGTGTTATTCCTATCACAGCCAAGCCAGTTACTCACAAACAGGAAGGGATTTGTCTCAGTGACCCTCCAAGCTGTAGTTGATCACTGGGGCTGTTTTACTAACATTTATAGAGGCTGGGCAGGCAACACATATGATTTGTGTGTCTTTAAAAACTCGCCTTTGCCTCATACGTTGAAGAAAGGACAGTATGTGCTCAGAGTCCCTGACACAGTGATATGAGGTATTGCCATGCACTGGCTTATCATAGCAGATGCAAATTACCTGCTCCAGCCCTGGTTCCTGAAGCCATATGGAAAATGCATTATTGACCCGCAAGAAATGACATTGACTTATCATCTCAGCAAATGCAAGATGACTGTTGAATGCACCTTTGGCCATCTCAAAGCATAGTGGAAGTCACTGAACTATAGGCTGGAGGTGGAGCCAGAAAACATAATGGCTTTCATTGTGGCCTGCGTGTTCCACAATGTTTGTGGGACCAGGGAGAGGTATTCAGTGAGTCTTGGGCTGAGGAACTGCAGGAGGCAGTCGGCAGACAGAGACATGGGCCGGCAGCGCACAGCCCTTCCCCTCCCCACCCTCTTCACCTACCATCAGCATGCAGAGGCTGGTTGAGCAGCCATTGTGCAGAATTGTCTGGCCACATATATTATGGCCAGCCATAGGAAGATGGTTCTCTCTAGGCTGATGCATGTGTTACTGTTACCTACAGTTCATTGTTTCTATAAATAAAAATAAAGTTTTCATTGAAACATAACACTTCTGTCTGTCTCATAAGTACATTGTCTGTAGTGGTAGGGAGCACACTGTGATGATGGTGGGGAGAGGGGAAAAGCAGGCAGCTGCGGCTTCCCACCATTACTTGAACTATGAACAGCCACTGTTGGGGCTGCGGAAGGGCATAGGATGAGGGAAGGGAGATGCTGCCCAGGGGTGAAAGGGGTGTGACATTATTGGTCTGCCAGGCATGGTGCTGGTGTCACAGCCCAGGGCAAGAGAGGTCACACACATCTCCAAGCTGTGCTGGAGCCCAACTCGCTTTGCCACCACCCACACAAATTGGTGCCTGACATCCAGCCCTGCCCAACACTCCTAGCCTCCTGGGGCATGGGGAGTCCTGGGACCAGGCAGGTGTCATTTTCTTTGAAGGGGAAATGAAAGTGCTCCCAGGCACACATGTTGGCTAGCAACACGATTATTAATTCCTTGCAGGAACCAGGGCTGATTTATGGGCTGGCAGGGCAACTGGCAATGAAGCCCCACCCCAGGAAGCCTGACCATGGCCATGGGAGGTTGACCATGAAGACCACCACAGCTTGGCAGGGCTACCTGCTGCCAGTCCAGGAACACCCACGGGTCTGACTGTGCTGTGAGCTCATGCCCTTCTTCCTGCCATGCCAGGACAAGGAAATTATGATGACTGGTGGATAAAGGCTGCAGTTCTGTGAACTGGTGCGTGCCATTTGCTCTGAAGAGCAAATGAAAGCACTCCTGGGTGCCCCCATTAGGCACTCAAGCAGTTATCAATTCCTTGATGGAACCAGGGGTGCATTATGGGCTGACAGTGCCACTGGCAATCAGGGCCCACCTTTCGGAGCCAGTGGCAGCATGGCCCAGGGGGGTTACCTGGCCAGTACATTACAGGGGGCAGGGTGACTGTGCAGGCATTGGCAGCTCGGCAGTGCTGCCTGATGCCAATCCAGGGGCACCCATGGGTCTGTCTGTGCTTTGATCTCATGCCCTCACAACAAAATTAAAATGTTACAGTCTACAATCTGGGGTGGGCGCAGTGTGTGTCTCCTCCCCTCCAGCCAGGCCAGGACCAAGACTTAGGGGTGAGCGTGCAGCTCCCTGCGGACAGCTGAGGCTTCAGGGGGATGTGTTTCAGGAATGAGGGGATTAGTGGTTTGCCAGTGCCTCCTGCTGTAATTGAGTACCAAAGGGATCGGTGAAGTGGATTGTTATGTGGCATCCCCTCCTGTAATTTATTGTGAATAGTGCACTGAGCTTTATTCGATTAAAAAGCTATCACTTGTACACAGTGACGGAACAAATTAAAACACGCCATGTCAATTTTAATAAACCTGCTTAGTTTAGTGAGGATTAAACCCCCGTCATGTGTACAAGTGCCTCTGGAGCTTTGGTATGAAACACACAGCAGAGACACATCCCTATTGGAGAAAGAGCCCTAAAAAACCAGGAAGATGGCTAGGAGCTTTGGGTCAGGGTGCCATCTGAGGGCTCGACTCTGCCACTTGTATAGGGAGAATCTTAAAGTAATACAAATCTGGGGGCCATGCCTATGCTTATCCCTGAATGTTCAGATCAGGAAAGATAGCCTGGTTGAAAAGTAGAAGGTGGCTAAGTTCCCTGTGCTGGAGCTTCTAGGCATAGGAACTTATCATTCTAGGAACCAAATCGCATGAAGATCTCCCAAAATTGAATGCAAAGACTTGCTTGGAAATGAAGGGTTTAGCATCAAGTTACACAAGTTAAAAAAAGCTGCTTGTGTTTTTTACTGTCATTTCAGCGTAACACTGAAGCAACTGCTGCTTCCACTGTTGCAGCCATTGAGGTCCCAAGGACAATGCCTATAAAAGCAGCCCAGTGAGCTGCCAGAGACCTGAGGAAAATCAAGGAGGAGATGCTTACAGACCTGCTCACATTACTGAAGAGGAGAGCTATGGGTGCAGAAGAGTAGAGAGCTCAGGTGCAATATTAGCAGGATCATTATTTTGACCTAGTCAGGAGGCGCATTTCCCAGGCCAGGCACAAAGTGGTATTCCAGATGAGGGGAAATGTTGATGCCACCAGCAAGATTGTGGCATGTCAAGGCAGACTATGCAGCGGAGGTCACAGCCATCTGAAGAGAGATACCCAGCAGGCTTTCAGAGCCAACCAGAGAAAATCTATGTTCTCTGACTTGCCCTTCAGTTCTAGGCACAGGTGGTCCCGGGGTAACCATATGCTTCATGGAGCTAAGGGTACCCTCTCCAGCCTCTACACTGGTAAAGCCTTAGCAGGATTAAGGCTATCTTCCGCAGCCCCAATGGCATTATACCAGGATGAGATCTTTCCTCCCTTAGTGATGATGGGCAGGGTTACCTTCAGCAACTTCCACCAGCCCTCATGCATGAGACGAGTTGGCAGTTAGTCTTCCCCAGGATAAAGATCAAACTCTGCTCAGGAACTTGAATTGGAATAGTAGGGGAAGTGCTACAAGGCAGGATTGAAGTCTCTCTGTTGAGTCACAACACAAATTAACTGGAAAAGCTTTGGATTGGGACCCCAAAACTGGAAAAGCAGAGTGATGGCTTGGTCAAGACTGAAGCATAAAGAGAGATAAGTGGGGAATCATAAGATGGTCCAGAGTTGGAATAGCAATGGGTGCTTTGCATTAGGCCTTATATGCATTGGGAGAACCATGTGGAAGAGTCCCAGTAGTGGGATAGCAGACAAAAACTGCTCTATGAGAGGGGTTTTCTTATGCTATCAAAGGTTTGGGGCATTTACTTCTCAGTGCCTTGCTTACCATCAGCTTTTTCATACACCATAATCCTCTCCTCTGGCATTCTTATATTTTAAGACTATAACTTGATAGAAATTAACAACAGCAATTTAGAGACACAAATACATGAACAGCTGAGAGATTGGTACATATTTACAGTCTTACTCCTTCCAGCCCTATCCACAGTCCAGAGGCCCAAGATGGAGTGAACTTTTCACCTTCCCACTAACATTTTGATCATTCTGCTTAACAACTTCATGGAGACAATGGGAAATCAAGAAGGCATCTCCCCACCACCTGTCCCAATTCTTTTTTAAAGAAATGTGATTAAGATCAACAATTCTCTCGTTGGCCTGTGTTACAGGACAGCAGAGTGGAAGGGCAAGAGAGAAGCCTCAAACCTCCCACCCGCTCAGGAAACACCCAAAGGATCCAAAATGAGACAAAATTCTGGTCTGCATGATGGGAAACCTCCTTGAAGGGAGCTACAGGGACAAATTGAGATAGGATTCTGGGTGCTTCAAAGGTGTGTGAGTACGCATGTGCATTCACGAACATGTGTGTATGTGCTCGTGCATGGATGCACATGTGGACATGCTCACACATTGGGTTGTGGTGTCCTGAAAAGATGGCAAACACCAGTGGGGAGTGAAGGAGAAGAGTGTGCATGGAAAACTTGCTATTATATAAGGCTCTTATTTATCTCAGTTTGACCTGCATTTCTTCAGGTACCAGACTGGATCAGCCCACATCTTAGGGAATCACAATCTTAGCTGGTTTGACAGTACCAGGGAAGGTGCTAGGGGGTTCTGTTGTCTCCTGCAGGTATTTTCTACAGTTCTGAAAATTCACACCAGCCAGGACTCCTGAGTTGGGAGTATGATCCTGCCTGAACTGAAATAAATGAAGGCAGACAGTGTTATACAGCTGTAGGGTGTTCAGGGAAACAGAGAAGTGGAAAGGCTGCTGAAGCTACCCTGCTCCTCACCATGAGTCCATAACGGTAGGATCTGTCCAGGATTCTTGTTCTGTAACTGGCAGTTCCCATGCACTCTTTATTCCTGCTGCCTCCCTCACATACACACAGAGCTAGGAGAGGAAAGAGCTCCACTATCCCATAACCCCAGCTTCCATTAATCACTGGGGACTCTCCTTCCCCATCCCCTGCACACCCATATGCAGCACATCCAAGGGCCTTCCCTGCACATCCAAGGCAGCATAACACTTTAGGCAGTGAAGGCAACAGAAGGAAAGGCCAGTCCTATGCTCCTACCCCCAGCGGAGCCAATCATTACATATCAGAGTGCAGTGAAACAGTCCATAGGCTCCCTGAGGACATGTATAATGCAGATAGCTCACTGAAGGGAGAAGGGGTGGAACACTTCCTTCTCCCACCAATTATAGAGGTACATCCTCTTCCTCATCCTCATCCAGATCTGTGGAGTGCAGGCTCAGGTCCCTGAGGATGTCTGAAATGTTTTCAGTAGCAGGGCCAGTCATTTCCATGTCCTCCAACTCAGTATCAGTGGCAGAAGGCAGCCCCTCCTCAGGGAAGGGCAAGGGCTGCATGGACAGGGAGCTGGGGGGCAAAGGGCTCTCCGCCCCTGAGTCCACTGCTCCTCTCATGGGTACTGTACAGCTGTTCTGCCGGCTCCACACCTGTGAGACCTGGTTGGCCTTCTCACTGCTAACTGAGGTCCGGCTGGTGTTACGGAAGCTAGCAAGCGGTGGACGGAGACGGACACCAGAGCGTGTGGAGCCCTCAATTGCTTTCTGGAGCTATTGGAGGGAGAAAAGGGCCAGGGAGAGGACAGAATACACAAAGCACAACAGATGTTCAGCTATAGTAAAAAATAAAGGAATTTTACCCAGATAAGATTTTTCTCTAGCTCTGTGACCTGGGCAGATCAGACTGCACACTGCTGTAGTGCTGTCTCACTCATTTCACAAATTCCATGCCACCACGATCTAGTCATTTTTGTAGGAATGGCTACTAAATGGCTCTAATACAAGTCACTCAGGACAGAGCTTTCTTTTCATGGAAAGGGCCAGGTAAACATTAACATTCATGTAAATGAAATAAAGTCTTCGTTTGCTAAGGCCCTGTCTGAAAGACTCCCTTTCCATCAGCATGATTATTCTACTTCCCTGGAGCAAAGAACTGATTTGAATTTCAAGGCTGGAGTGTAAGGAAGCATAGTAACAGAAGACCAGAAACCTAGACCCCCTAAGCTGATTCCCAGTTATCTGTAAGATATTGTGATGAAAAAAAAGTCTGAGGTGGAGCAGGAAGAGGTTGGAGTGTCTTCCTTGATTCAATAAAGCAACTGAGTTTACCTCTTCTAATGCCAGCACTCCCTTTAACTTCCCCATACTGGTTACATAGGCATGGCTGAGGCTCAGCAAGGAGAACAAGGTGTGCGTCTGTGGGAGAAAGCACAAGAGAACATCTGTTCCAGAGACTGGAGTGTGACTTGGTGCTAGACTGAGGGCTGAGATCTACTTGGCTCATAAGCTAAAAGGGAAAATCTCAACTGCCCTCCATCCCCACTGGCATGTAGCAACTCTTAGAGGTGTTTAGTGATACCTGGCAAATTCCCAAAGGTATCTATCGCCCTTCACTTGGTACATACAGACATGGTACATAGATATGCCTGGGCATCCAGGAACTAGTGCACCAAGTCCTAAGTAGTAACATAGCAGGTATGTCTATGTGAGACACTAACTGTGCAGTAGCCTAATAATACTGCGCAGTAGCACATCGCAGCACAAACAATGCTAATGTGTAGTATTATTAAGCTACCGCACAGTACCATCACTAAAAAGGTGTTCACCAGCATCACTGCTCAGTGACTCCAGTTACTGCACATTAATCTAGTCCTTGATTTGACAAGTACAGGTAAATTTAAAGTGCAGTAACCACTGCACATTAATAAATGTGTAGCTATGCCCACTGTATCTTATGAATTCAGCTATAAATACAAATGAGAGGTGTATGCACATCCTGTTATGCTCTGAAGCAGAGAGAATGAAAACTAGCATTAATGCATTCGCATGAAGGTCCTGAGTTTCAGGCAAGTTTAGAAATCCCATTACTAGGGACCGATTTTTCTGCACAGCATATGAAATTCAGGATTAATTCATTACTGCTTTAAAAAATGGCTGAGGTGAGGCTCCTGCTGTCTACAGGGTTTAGGAGTAGGAGTCCTGTTGATAATATGTGAGGATCCAGATGCCTTAGAGGCTTGAAATGTGAAACTAATACTATGGCTGGTGGATCCTAGTATGGTCTGTTGAAGCTCTTGTATCAAAACACTTCACTGTAACTTCTCATTTTCCAGGAGGCCAGAGCTAGATATTGGGGCTAGCGGAGCTCAATGAATTATTTATGGGGGGAAAAGAAAAAACAACGAGAAAAAGATACAATGAAAGGCAAAATGAGCCTACACAGAGAAGGAGGGAGTAAACAGAGAATGAGCCTTGTGATGACCAAGAGTCTGCAAGAAAGGTGAGATGTAATAGGAAGTTCAGCACCCACCTTGTGCAGGGAAGTCCTCTCCACCAGTTGAAAGGGAGAGGGGTCTATGCGACAGCTATCAAAGCACACTTCCTTGTTCAACTCCTCCTGCTCCCAAGCATCTATCTGGCACAGAAAAGAGGAGATCACACTTATAGTGTGCTTCTAGCTTTTATCCCCCACCCAGGGTCATCCTTCTGCTGCTGTTTCTTCAGCACCTGTCTATCTCCCTCAATTAATCTTTCCTCTCAGATTCCATGTTCCTCCGTTGCCAGATGGGATGTCCCTTTGGGAAACTAGCAATGCTGCAGCAACAAAAAAGCGTTTCCAGTAGCAGTGAAAAAAGCATCTAGGCACCTCAGACATCCTTAGTTCTGCTTAGAGGGGAAGAGATCTTCTAGATGCTCCAGAACAGAATTCCTTATGTCCGAGAAAGAAAGTATCTGAATGACCTCTCCTTTTAGCTTATAAGCAGTTAAACTCTGTTCTGCTCATGAACAGGAGGAGGCATCCACTCCCCACCCTTTTTCCACCTTCCCCCTACCTCCCCCCAGCCACACACACACTTTTCCTCAACCACACTTACTTCCTCTGGTTTCATTGTGTCTACAACTTCTACTGAGTCCTAAAAGAATAGAAAGAAAAGCCAAAGTCAGAGAAAGACCACAGAATACCACTAAGAAAATCCTAGACGAATTTTCACTAAGAAGTACTTCTGCATTCTGGCAGCTCCTCTTCCTAGCTTCTGGTCATCCTAATCCCACTCATGGTCCTCCCCTTCCTGCTCCCAGCAGTGCCACCTAGTGATTAATTTATCTGTAGGGCCAAAGCAAGCTCCTCCCCCTGCAAACCTTCCTTTAGTGTCATTGGGCATTTATAGACATGCTCTGGGAAGAGATGGGGGGCTCCGAGAGCCACACTAATTAAAGTGCCCGGAGCATCGTGTATCAGTGTCCCCAGGCTGAAAAATGGCAGTAGAGATGCTTTAACAAAAGCTCATCAAACCAGCTTTAAAGTGCCCCCACAGCCATTTTTTAGCCCAGAGATGCTGACACATATGACACTGGAGTCTGCTGGAGCACAGTAATTACCACTCAAGTCTGCTCCAACGTGCTGTAATTACAGTGTATTGAAGCAGCCTCCCTGCACATTTATAGGAGCCCATTCTTAGGGAGGGTGGAATATGCATACTGAGATACTTCTGGCTGGCCTCCAGACTAGTCCTAGGTCCTAGTTCAAGTTTCTGATTAATCTCCTAATGATTACTTTGGGATGGGACCGATAGATGGTGCTTCCTCTGACCCAAGAAAGCCATCAGGATTATCACTATACTGATAACACCCCTTCCAGTTTGGTGGATAAATTGAAACATTTAAAAGGTATTTGTTTAGATATGATCCAGCACCAATATTTTCTAAAGTGCTCAGAAAATCAAAAACATGCATCTAAACTATCTAAAAATTAAACACAAGCAAAGAGTTTGATTACAAGGGAGCCTTGGATACAATCCACAGATCCAGTGAGGAATTATAACTAAGTTGTTCATCTGAAGTCATAGCAGCCTAAATTCAAGTCCCCACTTTGCCTGATGCAGAGGTGAGATGTGAAGCCCTTTCTTAATTCCTCTTCTTGAAGCTGCACCATGGGCTCATCTACATATCACCCTACATTGCTGTAGCGATGCATTATGTCGCTATATGGTACACTACAGTAATGTAGCAATTATATGAGTCTACACATGATTGGCAGCTATGGCAACATAGTGGTGAAATCTAACCGTGCACCAGTACAGGCTGTTACTGCGCCGTTCTTCAGTACCTTAAAAAGGGAGTACTAAAGCATGGCACCACAGAAATGTCACCGTATGGTGACATTTTAACGAGCCCCATTTGTCATAAAGTACTTCACTGAAGCAGTAACTAGAATACCGGTTCCCCCCCACTTCCACAGGAGTACCTTATCCACAAGACTACGCAGTTATTCTTTCTCTCTGAGCCTATAATTATTTCAGCAAATACAAAAGGAGCAGTTTCAGCAGGAGGGTCTGAGGAATCTCAACAACCCCAGAATAGACTGTAGCCCAGTCCTAAGAGACCTGACACATTGGTTCAAATCACTGCTGTGGTATTTTGAATCTGGGTCCCTCATATCTCAGGTGACCCTTTCTAAACACTAGTGTGTACAATATTAAGATTGGGGAGGGGAAGAGAGAAAGTCACTGCTTATTCTCTTTTTCTGGTTCTAGGTAAGGTACCTGAAGCTAACAGTATTCTTTACATTTTGCCAGAATTACTTGCCAAATTTGAACCAAACTGCATGTATTCTCATATAATCCTAACTATGATGTCTGCCTTAGCATCTAAACCAGAGAACTCCTGATTAGACAGGTCTGCATTTGCCCATTTATGCCACAGCCATGGTCTCCTGGGTGTGCAGTGGGTAATCTTTAATCTTCTATCAAGAACTCACTATCTTTTTGTCAATTTTCCTGTTAGTCATTAGGACCTGTGTCGGGAAGGTGCAGGGAGTTTATTAAATCTTGGTTTAGATTACGTTCCCTCTTTCTTTAATGTGTCACTGGGCACCATGACATCCTAACCTGGGCAGCGCTTTCCATCTCAGGTGAATGGCCGAAACTGCACAAAAGCTGCTGGATCAGTTGCTGGAAACTCCAGAATCTCCTGGCGTCTGGAAGGGAATGGAACAAAAAGGAGAAAAAAAAAGAACAAGTGATGGACTAAAACACAAGACCTTCGTGCTTATCTCATCTAAGTTGATCCAAGGAGTTGTACAAGGGCCACATTAAATGTTAGTTCAACCAATCACAACCCAGCATTCAGTTGTGAACAGACTAATCCACATACTATCCCATACATAGTCGGGAGAAATAAACTTTAACAAAACTGTCTTGGAGAATGGCTATCTAATAAGTTTGAATAGGAACCACAGGTAACAAAAACAGCAACCCAGCTATATCAAAGGCCATGCTACAAGGCCATAGAGAAAAGGATGTGGCACCAGAAAATGGATTTTTACAGGAAGGTGATTAATTCAGAATGGTGGGTGAGGATAATGAATCTGAGGGCATTAGCCTGAACGGTGAAAAAGCAAAGTGGGACTATGGGGAGATCACTGTAGCTGACATAGGAACATAATTAGAGTAGCTAGGGCAGAAAGGGAAGAATGGGATCCAGGGAGAGTGTCAAAGATTGCAGCAGATGCATTTTTCAACACCCAAAATATGAGGATAAAAGAGTCAAGGATGGTACCAAGGATTATAGTGCTGGGAGTGAAAATCATTATAAAACAATTGTCAATGATGGAGACCATGGGATGTGAGGGAGATGAAGCGATGAGGTTTGCTATTGATATGCAGTGTTCAAGCTAATGGTAGGACATTGAGAAGACAGGCCAGAGTCAAACAGTGGAATGTGTGATTTATAGAATAAAAATTAGACAGGGGTCCTCTGTGCTCCCTCACTTCTTTCACCAGTCACTTCAGGGTGGCTCTTTGCATCCCCTTCTGCAGGGCTTTTACTTGCCTAATGTAAAATACCCTAAACAATTCCCCCTCCCCTCTGATTTTCTTGGCATGACTATTCATCAGAGTAATAGACCTTCCTCTTTTGGTGAGCAGAGGAATTAACCAGTACACTGCTCGACAACTATGCCTGGCCTCCAGCAGGCTTTACAGCATCTCAGAGACACTGACCCACATTGGTTATGCCACAGAAAGGAGAGTGTTGTACTTAATATTACACTTTACAGCTCCTTTCTAGTATTTGGGAGCCTGAAAGCCCTTCTCTCTTTGGTCACCCATAGAGTCTGGCTATCATCAGGATCTCAGTGAAGCTCAAAAAGCAAATCCAGAAAATATAACCAGAGGCTACATAAAGATCAGGCACATGAGTGGAGCTTGGAGAGCTCAACTCACTTGATTGCAAATAGTTTGAGAGGACAGGGAATAAAATGATACATTAATGTCTGTCCTTCCTATTTGCACAAGCTGATACGATGAAGATGTGAATATGTGCAAAGAAGCTCTTTGATTTCTGGAGATGGCATGAAGTCTAAGCTGCTCTGGGTGGTGGGGCATTTTAATTAGAGCAGTTTCTGGAGAGCCACTCTATATAAAACATGACAGCATCACTTGTGCTAAGCCCTCACGTGTAGGGATACTGTGGGATACTTTAACTAAAGCTCATTCGATGAGCTTTAGCTAAAGTGCCTCTGTAGCCATTTTGAAATGGAGGGGAGCTTAATATATATAACACTGCAGTGATACTAAAGCACTCTAATTAGAATACAAAGCAGACTCAATTAATCAAGTCTGGTCTGATGAGGGCATCTATAGGCAGTCCAAGTTACTAATGAAGGAAGTATATCTATATCAAGCATAGATTTTTCTCAGACAGAACAATTCTGGATGGATAACTGATGGGGGCACCTTCCCTGCTGTATGTGGCACAGGTTGCAGGAGACATTAGTGGGAAACTATATGCTCTGCATGTATTACTCTGGTGATGAGATATGTTGCAGAGAAGAGCTTAGACATGATCCCCTTACTGGGAAGACATCAAAGTAATTAAGTCTTCTAAGCACTGGCATTTCCAAGGCAGGCTGGAGGTCATCATACCTCGGGGTTCCTGGAGTCCTGGGGTTTCTGGTATTCGTTTATGAGGAGTCACTGGGCCATTGGGTTTCTCAGAGTGACTGGGAGCAGTTGTGGGCTGCTGAGACAACTGCAAAGGACAAGTAAAGAACACAGGATTCAACCCATTTAGCTCCCTTCATTCCCTTTCTCCATGTCTCATTGCTCGTTCTGACCCTCCCTCACCTTCCCATCCAGTTCTCACTCTCTCTCCTCTTCTCATACCTCAGTCTTTTCCTCTTCATCCTCATCCTCATCCACAAAAGCAAATGATTCACGCTTCCATTTGGGCATGGCCATCCACTGGCTTTTGCTGCTGCCATCATAGGGTGCCTCAGTCAGCTTCTGCTGCATCTCCTTGGCGAGATGCAAACGCCGCTCTGGGCTGATGTGTCTTTGGAGAAGGGCCTGCAGCTCTGACCGCTCCACTGAACCCAACAGGATCATGGAGTCTGCAAGAGGAAATGACATGGGTCATGACACCTTGTGTATCAGCATGCCTTCCATGAACCAAAGGGAGAGCTTGGGTGTTGGGGGCTGAGCCCCTTCATAAGATAAGAGCCCCCTGTAAGATTTGAAAATCATAACTTGGGGAGGTCTCCAATCAGATTGCTCCTTCACTTAGATGGATTTGTTAATCAATGAACCAGTTTAATTCTTTTTGCAGACACTTCCCCACCCCACCCCATCCCAAGAGTCGAAGTATAATTTGAATCCTGGACACATTACCTCTCCCAAAGGTGGCGTGTCTGTATCTGGGTGCACACCCCCAATACATACCAGGTCAAGACCCTTCCAAATCACTCCTGACTTCTTCCCGTTACCCAAGAGATTTTTGCATATAAGATCCTTGCCAAATACTTGCATTTTCTTCCACAAGCCTGAATTCCTGTTAGGTCTCCTTCAGCCAACAACAGTTCAGAACCAGATTCCCTCCTTCTTCCTTCCCACAACATGGGTTCCTGCTGCCAAACTTTGTCCCTCCCTTTCCTTTTCCATATGCCTTGCTCAGCCACTCACCATGCATTTCTCAAGCATATAAAGCTATCCATCTTGTAACATTCACCTCTCTAAAGTGCTTAATCCCAAATTTCATCTCTCCCAGCCCTATATCTTAGATCCCTTCTACAACAGCCTAGTCCAGGAGAATCATAGGAGGTGACACTAGCCAGCAAAAGCAATATGAGTCAGTTCAGGAGCTAGAGAGCAAAACTGGGTCTGTCTTTGTGCAGCAGCCTAAGTAGAGAATCCTTTCTACATTTAGAGAGACAGGATCTGGCTGCCACAACAAAAATATACCTTAAATTCCATTTCAACCTAAACAGAGTGCTAATCGTTCTCCAAATCCAAAAAAACCTCAAGGCACTAATGAATAGTGTTGTGCCCATATTGATGAGAAGTATTATCACTCCCACTGTAGATGTAAGGAAACTGAGGCACCGAGTGGTCTTAGATAAGATCAGTGATTACACAGCAAAATCAGCAGTCAAGGTAGGTCAGAACACATTTCTGGGTCAAAGGTCTAAAATCCCAGCTATGGAACAATGCTGGCTCTTCTAATCCACGCTTCCCAGTTCCAGGAGGGCTTCAGGAAGGGTCAGTTTCCCCACAGTGCTTTACCTGGTGAATCCACAAGAGGTAAGGTCTTGACAGTAGTGGTTTGTAGCAGAGTCTGGAGGTCTCGGTATGTACAGTTGGATGAGATGAATTTCACATCACAGACCATAATATCCTCAACAAAGATATTGTATTTGCTGGAGTTTAGCAGACAATAAAGACAGGAGTCAGCGCAATATTTAAAAATGCCTAACAGAAATATTTCCCAAATACGCAAGCAAAACAGCCCCTTTGAATAATCAGATTAATATATTCTAGTGAGAACAACTACAGGAGAAATGAACATTTTCAAACCTTTCAGGAATCAGAAAGGTGAGTGAGGAAATCATTTGCAATCAAACATAGCATTTCACTTTCTAGATTTTTTAAGCTATTAATTGTTTCAAATATAATTTAAATATATTTCTAAATTACATGTCATTTCAAATAAAATGTCAAAAGGTTTAATTTAGATTTTTTAATTCAAGATTTTGGTTTTTTTCAAATTTGGAGGCTTTTTTCAACAGCAACAATTTGGTAAATTGACACAAATTCACAAACTATTTCTGTTGATAAGAATCTGCATTTGCAATGGAAACATGCCCCAGCTCCATATGTAACCCTGTATTTTATCATTTTCCTCTTCTTGTTTCTCATCCTCATCCCGTGCTTTTTCTGTAGGACACGTTCCTCATTCCTCTCTGTTTCTTTCTGACCTGTCCTATTTTCCAGTTTTCCATTGACAGTTTCCCACTGCTTCACTCTCTTCAGTCTTATTTCCCATCTCCCCCAGTGGTACTACACCTTATATGATTCCAGCCCAGGTCTGGCAGGTAGGGCAGCTTCTTCACCTGGATGATACTGTCATAGAGACTGGGCTGCAAACTCTGGGCCACCATGTTGGCAAGGATGACAGCCACCATCATAGGCAAGATGTGAGAGATCTGACCTGTCAGCTCAAAGCAAATCACTGCAGTGGAGACGGTATGGCTCACTGCTCCCGTCAGAGCTGCTGCACCTTTCACAGGGGTGGTAAACAAAGAGTAAAGGAAAGACAGTATCAGATGGACCATAGAGTTATGGAAGTGAAAACAGAAAATGGCAGTAGAAGGAAGAAAGAAAGAAAGAAAAGAGTTTCCATACTCACCAATGACTGCATACCCCCCAGGTAATATTCTATAAACAATTCCATCAAAAAGGATTCCATCTGGAAAGAGTGATGCCATAATTTCACCAACAAGACGTCCAAAAGCTGCACCTGAACAGCAACAGAAAAGACCACTAGTTAACACCTATAAACCCAAAGTGTCCATGCTCCTTGAGGCAAGGAATTTGTCATATCTATGCTGTGTAAAGTTGTGTGGGAAGATACTAATGGTGTATATGCTAAAACAAAAAAAAATTACATTAAAATGGAGTCAAGGTTGAATGTATGTATCAGCAACAAAAGGGTGAACATAATCAGAGAGACTGTGCAATTATCCCAAAATAAAACCTTATAGGCTGAAGAAATTAGGGTACAAGTTATAGCCTGAAGAAACCCAAATGTTTTTAAAGCCCCAAAATGCAACTAGGACACACTTGGCACACTGTAGTCATGCAATGATGATCAATGCACATTAATGTTTGTGGTCCCTGACAGGATGAAACTCAGTTTTAAAGACCTGGCTGCCCAAACCATCTATGTCCAGACCCCAACATGTTTTGAGTTCTTTTATAGGTAACTTTAACTGGATTTCCTGAGCTTGCATTCCTGTATTTTACTGTAACCTGCCAATAAGAATTATCAGATTTAAGAATACCTTCATCTAGATTTCTCTTGGAATTTAAAAAAAAAAATCAGTAATCACATATCAGTTAACTTCCATCAGTCAGGAGTTACTAATAATCTTAGCTAAGGTTGCAACATACTTGTTTAAGTGAAGGATAAAGGTTGCTTTCTTGTAGCTAGGTCCTCAGGGAGAAAAAGTGGCCTATTGCTAATATATATTAAGGGAGTTCTTTAACTCAACAGGAAGGGTCCTGATATTTTTGGAGTGGAAGGGCCATGTTGAAAGTCCCATTTCCTCTCTGAACAGCCTCAGAGAAAAGCTAAAACTCACCCAGCACAAAAACAGGCATGAAGCCTCCACATGGTATTGGCATGGTAGTAGCGACGACAGACATCCAGAACTAGGACAGAGGAACATGGAGTTATCATTAGTGTGTTGCTGTAGCATCTCCAGCTGCCCTGCCACACTTTCCATCCTGTCATTTCCTCTATTTAGAATCTGTAATCTCAAGAGCAGCAAGGAATGTGGGGAGCATAAAAAAGGGAGAAAGGCAGGAGTCATGCAACCCATCACACTCCAAAAAGCAGATGCTTTCCCAGTGACTGCTTTGCTGATTGGGAAGTTCATTCACAAAGAGAAGGAACACATGTTGACCACTAATTTCCTGTCAATCCCAGAAATGAGGAGTTCCCCATCTCTTCTGATACTTTTGTTTATTCCTCAAACAGAATAAGTCATAAAATCTTGGTCAGAGTCACAACCAATTTTTATTACACTTGTAGCAGGAACACACAGAACTAGGTCTTAGATAATTTCACAGAGTCTTCTTAGGAGAAGATCAGCCCTGCACATGTCTCCAAGGCCAAAAGGCTTATCCTTTGTTAGATCAACAGGATGAGTGGCTCCAGTGTCAAGGACTTTACAGTGAAACCTGGGTGTATCTACATGAAAAGCTATGTCACCGTAATGATGAATCATGTCAACTCTTTGCCATGGCAACGTAGCATCAGCAGGCACAAAGCGTGATGCCCCTGCTACTGTGCAGTAGCAATAAGCCGCTGTGCATTAACTCATTGCTACTACACAGTAGGTTTGGAAACAACCCGTGCAGCACCAAGACTGTACAGTACTGGCAGTTACTAAAGCAAGTACTAAATGACTGTGCTGTAACAACTGCACAGTTGAATGCAAGCATAGTGTTGTCTCAGCTCTGTGTTCATGGGGAACAGTGGCACAGGACACAGTCTGTCTGACTCGCAAAGAATTCCCCTCTCCCCTCCCCTCCTCCACCTAAACAAAACTGATTAAGAGGCAGTGGAAGACACACCTAAAACCCTCCAGATAAGGGTGAGAAGAGTGAAACAACGACCCTAGGTCTCATTTGCATCTGAGATGGAACCAGATGACCACTAATTTACTTGAGAGATGGAGAACAGAAAGCCTGAAGCAGAGACTGCAGTGAATTCTGGGATCAGAGAAGCAGGGGAGCACTGCATGATGGGGAATCTATGCTCCAAATGCTAATCAACCCACATTTACACACACCCAGCTCAGTATTTATCAGACCAGTTCTAATCTGGATTTACAAAGGACTTCCCCTCCAACACACACATACTTCTAAGTTTAATAGGCATCTCAGGCCGCCCATTCCCCAGTCCCACTATGGGAGGCCTATTTAAATTTGATTGACTAAAACTCGGTTGCCAGGTTAGGGAATGCTGAGGCAAAGAGACTGAGTTGGAGGTGGCATGGGCAACATTTGAACAGTGGTAAAGGGGTTCATAACAGTGTCCAGCCCGTTGGAGGCCTGACCACAGGTGTTGTCATACTTTTCCCAAGATGACTGGTGGAAGTTCTCTCCACAAAAGGTTATGAATAGCCCAATAATTGCCTTAAGTCTGTTAAAAGACTATAGTAAGATCAGGAAAAGTCATGCTAAGCTGAGGCTTGTTCACAACAAGTAAAAATCCAAAACCCTGATGCTGCAAGCTATCTATTGTTTCTGAAAAAACCATGAGATATCCCATCAGTATATACGCTATCCATAGGAATTTCAAGCTGGCTCCCAAGTGTCTGGGTACTCCCTAACCTTATGTGTTTCATGATTATCAATCAATTTCTTGAGATGTTCCAAATCAGATAACCCCTCGTCAAGAGAAAAGACAATGATTTACACTATTGAGAATGATTTGAAAAAGCTGAACTGAGGGTATAAAAATTTGTAAAAAAGCAGCAGTGTGTGTGCTTCAAGAAGAAAAAATCTCTCTGATACCATCCACTGTTCTTCTGGAGAGGCTGGAGGAAACATATCATCTCCCTTCAAAGATTGTGCTACGAACTTCACCTGTCAGTTTTGCAACCTGAATACTCTAGGCATAAATTTCTGAACCTGAACTGTATTAGTTAAGCTTGAACTAAGTGTCCCCAAATACTTAGTGAAACCAGGGTAGTATTGTAATTGCTTGTGTTTGTTTTTCCTTTGCATGTTTGTTACTATTAGTACCATTATATATTTCATATACTTAGCAATAAATAACTTTTATAGTCAAACTGGTAGTAACTGGGTATATTTTTCCTTTTCTATTTCTCCTTCCTCACGTGCTCTGCAGCAACGCTTCTTTTACCTAAGATAAAGATCCCTGTGAAGCCCAGAAATACTGTGAGGTCTGCTCATCAAGGGCCTAAAGATTGGGATGTGCTGAGTTTAAAACACATAAGGGGCTCAGCTTGTACAGGCTGATTGACCCAGTTTGACTCAGATGTGCCCTTATGAACTGAATGCTGCCCCATGAGGGTGTCAGCTGGACACCCAGCTGGATTCAGAGAGATTCTGTTCACCTGTGTGCTTGTGTCTGACTGAAGTTTATTGTTGCTCTGATGAACTGATTCTTGGCATATGAGGGTGTCAGCCTGTCCATGCTGATCAACCTGGCTGGGTCAGGCGTGTCACATTAATCTG
>JAGPOW010003648.1:121649740-121667144 GCA_030014935.1 Caiman crocodilus | reverse complement strand
TATTGTTGCTCTGATGAACTGATTCTTGGCATATGAGGGTGTCAGCCTGTCCATGCTGATCAACCTGGCTGGGTCAGGCGTGTCACATTAATCTGTGTGTGTTTGTGTGTATGACTGATTTGGTGACTGGAGGAACCCAGCCCCATTGGAACTGAGTCCTGCAAGATAGCTCCATTGGGGGTGAGGACTTGCAGAAGGAAGAGATACAGCTTCGTATAGAAACACAAGTAACACAAGCAGCACATTGACAGAATTACCAAGACCCTAGAAATGCATCCCTAATAAATGAGCACACCCCAAGGTAATGGGCAAATCTGGTAACAGTAGATGTGCCCCCCTATGACCTCGCCATTGTGAATTTACAACAAGGACTGTGAGCAGAAGAAAGGAGCAATACTGCTGTGATGAGAAGAAAATGCTCTCTCTCAGGTATCCATGATCCAGCCAATTGAGAACAATATTTACATTTCTGCCTAAGAAACCTGGAAATGAGTTTACTTTTCAGAGAGCACGTATGACATGCTCTACATAGCTGCAGTAGCTGGATAGGCACTGACAGAGTAGTTGGAATAAAATTAGCCATAATTCTTTTACACTTTATGCCCTAAATGGTAGGGAACTTTATGCCCTGTGAAACTGCATTTTGGAGCACTGATGCAATTGGCTATTTTCTCCTGTGGCAAAAGAGAATAGCTCTGTGTGTATACCAGCCCTCCCACCTTCTAATCAAATAGCCTGCTGTTTAGAATAATTGCCTAGGGAGTAGGAAAGCAGAGTAAGAGAGATGAACTTGTTTCTCAGCAAAGTACTGTTACCACCAAGCCATTGGCTAGGCCCTGCTGTAACTTGTCTTCAGCATACCATGCCTTACATCAAATTAAACAGCAGTGAGAAAGTTTCTGCCCTTTATTCATATAAACTGAAATAGGATTTAGCCCAAAGTGAAGAGATCCAGGAATTCCAGAACCTGGAAATCTTCAAGAGAAGACTGGATAGTGATCTTGCTGGGGTCACCTTACCCCAGCTGTCTTTCCTGCCTAGCGCAGGGGGCTGGACCTAATGATTTTCCCAGGTCCCTTCCAGCCTTACAATCTATGAATCTATGTGACCTCTCACATCCAGTGGTATAGGTATATTCCAAAGATGGATGACCTTTGCCCCCTAGCAGTCCCTGGGACAGCCCTTTGTCTATTCTAGTACTAGGGACTGGATTACTTCTGGGCTGGCCCTATAATCTGAAGAGCTACAACAATGGAGTACAACCAGGTCGGTCCCGTTTGCCCTAAGCTGTACCATATTCAGCCCAGCTGCAGCTAAGAACTTGGACCACAGTACAGTGCAGTGGAGAATCAGACTTGATCACTGTCCAGACCATAGTAAGGGCAGGCTCTATATTATGGGACCTATTCCACTCTAACACAAGCCAACAGTAAATTGTATGCCCTGACAGTTGCAGTTTCTCAAAGCATTGCATTTCTTAAAACTGCAGCTTCTCAAAGCTTTTCATTGGAGAACAGAGGGACATAGGGCAGATACTCCACATGGCCCGGTCTCTCTGTTTAAATAAATATGGCTACAGAACATGCTAGGCCAGCATTACTAAAGATCCTTTTGCTCTCTGTCTAACAGATATAAGAACAATCTGCCCAGGGTGGGGTGTTCATCAAACATTGCCGATTATTTCTAATAAAGGGCATGTGGATGCCTAATGCTAAGTTGTCTCTGCCATCTCTCTCCTTCCCCCTAAAAAAAGTAAATTATTTCTTCTTCTTCTCATCTTCTGACTCATGCATCGGTTACATAGATGAACTTCTCAGTCTGAACTGTTGTAACTTCCATAAGACTCTCTGGTACACGTCTGCCTTATCTTTGTATATTTTGCTTTAATTCGGTAAGCTGCCAATGTCATAGATAGCTCTCTGCAAGTTTCCGTAACACTTAAGCCTGTTGTAGCTCATGCTCAACTGAGCCTAAGAAGTACCAAACAAATTTCTGTATTATAGAAAAATCTGGTGCCTCAAACCATATATAAATAATGCTTGGAAATATCCTTAGTAGTTTCCAGCCTTACATTTAACATCAAATACACACCAAGAAGAATGCTTGTTAGGAGATTTCCTAGGCCTCCAAGAAGAGGCCACTGGGTCAAACAGCAAATATAGATTATCCAAAGTAAAAAATGCCCCGACTTAAGGAAGAAACTATACCCAGTCTTTATTATAAGCTACTTGAGAGTGATCAGTAGAAGGGTCTCAGTCTGTGGGGGGCAAGAATAAAGAGAGGAAGGTCAAGGTGAAGGGAATAATTTCCCAGTTCCAGAAAAATATTCCCCAGTGATGCATGTAAAATCCAAGCATTAAAATTATTCCTTCTCTCAGCAGATAGACCTCAAACTCTCCCTAATGATAATTATTTGTAGCCTCTACATAGAACACTTTTCTAGGTTGATTTCAAAGCATTTTACAAAGGAAGTCAGTATCAAGAGCTGCCATTCTGAATGGAAGGGAGGCATACATCCAGATTAAGAAAGGGGTGGGCTTTCTACCTTCATGAGGAAGAAGAGCAGGATGATGATGAAGACACTGACGTTGGGGTGAATCCAGACGGCAGATTTCCCTAACACCTGTGGGTCCCCTGTGTACTTTACCCAAGTGTAGTTGTCAAATAAGGAGCTGATGGCCTCCCTTGGCATCAACTGCAAAGATAAAAGGCAAGAAAACAGTGACGTTCAAGAGATTAAACTGGGTCAGTGCTACACTCAGGTTGCCCACCAGAGATAAGATGGGGTCCTTATGTTTCTTCCTTCTTGAAAATGTTCATTTAGATCAGGGGTTGACAACATACAGATCCAGCCTACCAAGCTACTGGATCCAATCTACAATGCTCAAGGCCACTTGCATACTGGGTGTTAATTTTTTCACATTAAGCTGCTTATACCTGCCTGAAGCAGAGTGTGAAAACCAAGAATTAGATCACATAATCTTTGAGATCCCTCCAACCCTGTGATTTTATTATTATTCAAAGAACAATCTCTTTCCAGGCTCATAAGAGTTCAAAAGGCCTTGAACATTTCTCACTACTTCCCATTAAGGAAGGGAAAACCCTTCTCCCAGGGTGTATGCTCATTGGGCTGAAGGGTGAAGAGAACATTAAATGCATTCATTTTTTCTCAGAATTACACATTTACAGCTTTATAACTATATGTCCCACTTACCTCTCCTGCCATGAATTGCCCAAACCCTGGAGGGAAGGTCACAGTTGCTATAAGAAATGTTATAACTCCCGGGTATAGCAGGCGGCTGGAAAAAAATGTTTAAAAACTATATCACATTCACTTCTTTCAGCCCTACTGCCTTGGGCTGTGACTCTGTTGGGTCATAGATGGGCCTGAGGCATGCTTGCAAATTAATTACCAACAAAATCAGAGTCAATTGCTAGAGAGACTCCGGTAGCTAACTAATTGCTAGGGTAGAAATGAAATGTTTTCTCCCTCATGAATCCGCACTACTCCCAATACCTATATTACAGGTGTGGTGCTAAGTGGAAGTCTATTATCAGAGGTATCTTTTGGATGAAGTGTAAGATCTGAAGCATTAACATTTTTGGCAGCAAATATTATTTAAATGAAAGATATTGTTTTATTCACCAAACTCTTTTTCTGAATTCCTCCCACACCACTTTTAAGTTCAAACACAAATAATTGGGCTCAATATAGTGATTATTGTATGAAATGTCTTGGCTTATGTTATGAAGGAGGTTATACTAGGCAACCTAATGATCTCTTTGGGTCATATAGCCAATGAATTTATGCTTTCACTTATACGGTAATTTTCCCATTTGTCAGCATCTGGTCTGCTTTTACATTCACTTTGTTGCATTTAAGACTGTTCTAATTGTACCCCAGGGATAGGCTCCATAATAAGGAGTGAGAAATCTGCTCCTCATCATAAATACAGTTCTTTTGATTTTCCTTGAACTAGAAAATTCTTCCTGTTCAAATCTACAAGATGCTAGGACTTAAGGGCACTCAATCTCACACAGTTAGGCCCTTCAAAATGTTAAGAGCTAGAAAATACTTTATATATTCTTACTGGGCCACTATACACTGAAAATTAATATGGTGCAAAAAGACCTTTTTTCTCTATGTCGATAATAATAGCATGCCATTTATTAGAAGGGGAAAGTGCTGTAAAATACTATGGTTTTTTTTTTTAATTATTTACTACATGTCCTTTTCATATTGCCTTAGCTGGGGCAATAAACCCAAGGGACCAGTTCCCCTTTCTTTACTTTCAGATTCATTATTGGTCCTAAACAATGCAGTATTTCCAACTATTTATTGTTGTTGCTCTCTCTTTTTTTAATGTTTAATATGGAAATATTTCTGTTAGGTCAACTTTAAATTGAGATTTTCTCTTTCAGAGATCTTAAAACAAGTAAACTATGCCTCTGAAGAAGAAAGTGTTTTGGATGACCTCCTGAGGTCCATTCCAGCTCTATTTTTGTATGTTTCTGTGATTATTGATTTTTTATTTTAAGAACATTTCTTGTCTAATCGAGTATATTTTCCCTTCCTAATAAAAATGGCAGGGAAACATGAACATCTTTCTTCCAAACCAAGCTTGTGAAAAAGAAAATCCAGCTCAAAAAAAAATGTTTGTGGATAAAAATATCTTCACCTGAAATAAACTCCTTAGGACAGATTCTGATATCTTTACTAAGTATGAGATTACATGTTACAATTACACCACATAAAGAGCAATTAAACCTTGAATTATCACACATTAAGGCTCATTAACAAGTGCTAAGTGCCCTGTAGGCATTTTAAAATTGTGCCACTTTGGATGAGGATTATTTTTGAGATGCGCTACCTAGCTCAACTCAAGTTAACCTCTGGATGTTCAATTAAGCTAAAAGCACACTTTTGTGGTCCTCCACTATCCCAGGATTCTACAGTTCTAGACAGATGGCTAGAAACAGCTGCACAGCAAATGTGTGGGGAGGGTGAATGGGGAGGAAAGGAAAAGGGAAGGAGGATGGAGGGCAGGAGTGGAGTGGGAGGGGAAAGCTGCCAGGCTGTCATGTCCTTCACCCCCCACCCCCCGATCACTTTCCAACCCCCTATCAGCCTCCAATCATCCCAACACCCCCCAAATGCCTCCCACACCCCTGGATCACTGCTTGCCACCTCAGTCCCACCCACCCTACAGTCCCAGTCACTCCCTCCTGCTCCTCCATGCTGGGATTACTATTCTGCCATGCTGATCAGCCCAGGAGAAGCAGTGGCAACAAGGGAAGGAAGATCCTCCTCCCTGCCTGCTCCCAGGCTCCCTACAACCCCCCCTACCCCTCCATGCTTGAATGCAGCCCCCCCCTGGGTCCCACTGCTGCCTTATATCTCCTTTTGACCCCCATCCCTCCCTCCCTGCTCCTCTTTGAGCCCCAGGGCCCAGCAGGGGCTGGATCTGGGTGCACGGGATCAGTGTGGACTGCAGGCTACAGGGAGCCTGGGAGCAGACAGAAAGGGGGAACACTCCTTGCCCTCTCTGTCACCACTGCCACTCTTGGGCTGATTGGGAAAGCAAGTCTAATGGCCAAAAAAGTCTGGGTGACAATCTGGATGTATAGCAGCTGATCAAAGGGTAGAGAGGCTGATTCAGGTGCTAGTGCGGTGGGTGGGGCAATTGGGGGCCAGAGGATGATTGGGGTGATCAGGGCGCAATCCAAGTGGCGGAGGGTTCCTTCCCCCAGCCCCCAGCCTATATTGTGGTTAGGGAGCTGGCAAGCAGGGCAGAAAGGAGCACTCGTCAGCTTCTAGCCATGCCCCTGCTCACCAGTCCTCTAGCAGCAGGTCTGATCAGTGCACATTAGAGAAGATATTAAACCTTAATGTGTGACTGCTCACAGCACATGCTAACATCAATTAACATTCTTCAGAGTTGGCATATGCTAATTGTAATGTGTACTCTCACCCTAGTATTGACTAGCACCGAACTTCACAAAAAGTCCTGCTGGATTCCAGGAGACCACCTGGTCCTATCCACAATGAAGAAGGGTTTCAGACTGTAGTCTCTACAAGAGAGTATTGATATTCAAGCACACTCACTATTTGGTGAGAAACTGGCTTAAAGTCTTATGTCGCCGGACACACAAAACCACTTGGCGATTGAGGTAAACAAAAAATGCTCCAAGGAACCCACAGCAGATCCTATGGTGAAAGAAAGACATTAAAAATAAAAATAAATGATGAGAAGTAAAATAAACACCACACACATTTTATCAATCAGGGAATAAAGTCTAAAGGATTTTTCACACAGAATTATTCACCTAGCCTTTTACATGGAAACAAGTGGGTAGAAACAATCTGTTCCTAAAGCTGCCTAAGCCATTTGCTACAGTCACTGGGGGCTATGGCAAAGGAAAACAAACCTATTTGGACTCTTTTTTCTCTCCGTTTATATTTCAATCATTCTAAAAGGGGAACTATACCGCCAGAAAAACAGAACATGGCTGTATAAATCTCTTTTCTGCTTTTCTTTTGGATTCCATGATCTACAGAATAATTTACCCAACCAAAAAGTGCAGCAAGCTGTATGAACAGGTCTTAGCCTGCATACTCAGGACCAAAGACTACTGTTTTAGCATAATCGAAAAACATCTCATTCACCCAGTGAAACTGAATAACAAAACATTTAAACCTGGTAAAGGGAAACATTGTTTTACGCAGCACATACTCTGGGTGGGGAATTAATTGCAGTGTGCACAGATATCAGTATCTTCAAGATATTCTTGAAAATCCTGAAAAAATTCCATTCATTTATCACTCCATTCATTTACAAAGCAGACAGATTTTTCATCTTTTGAATTTCCTTTGTAAAATGTTATAATCAGTCCTTCAAGATATTGACTTTTTCTTTAAAAATGGAAATGCTTACAAAAAAATTGTATTTCGAAACATTCCTACCATAATCCTGGACTGACCAATCAAAATTGGCAATGGGAAAAACAAAAACCGAATGCATCTCTAACTAGCAAAACAAAAAATGACCAGTGGGCATAACTGACTACACAGATCCATCTGTCTGTTGTAGAATATCCTGGCATGCTGCATAAGACCTCACAACCACACAGAAAATGACAGCTGTCTAATAAAGCCAGCAAGGACCAAAAAAACAGCTGGCAAGATTTTAATTTACAATTTTTGTCACAAATTATTAAAAAAAAATGGAAACAAACTAATTCGGAAATTTTCACAAAAACACATTTTATAAAATAAGGATATTTTTCAGTGACAAATATTTTATGTAAAAATATTGGCCAGCTGTTTTTACTCAAGAAAAGGCATTTTGCTGGCAAGCTTTTAGCTAAGTTTTTAAATATTTTCTGTAACTGTCCACAAAGAAAATGTATTCACTATTGCTAATCCCAAACACTCAAAATGCATGACAGGCTGCCAATATCATGAGATTGTTTTTAAAAAAAGTACTTTTTATTGCATGAAGAAGATAAGAAAAAGTTGTTTGCATTTGGCTTCTCATTTTGGTGCCTTGAAAATGAATCAAGGGCAGGTTTTAAGCTACAGACACTGGAAACTTGCTTTTTTCAGCAGAACATGGAATTCCCATGTAATTGTTTTATTTCATGTCCTTGCATGGAAATACCAAACATCAGTGAACTAGGGATAAAACAGTAAGAATCTGCAATACTTTTGTTCATGTGCCACTGATAATGTCTATAGAAAATAGCTTGAATGCCTTAAGGTAAACTTCAGATGAAAGCTCTTTCTATTCTAGGTAAATTTCTCTCTCTTTCCCTCCAATGGAGTGTGGATGCTCTTGAGTAATTTTATAAATTTTAAATTTATCACCTCAAGAGTGAAAATTTTGTTGACATATGCTCCTTAGACTGGTCTGAAGGACAGAAAATACTCTAACTGGAGAGACAGTAAGAGAAAGGAATTTGCTCTCAATGGGATGGAGGGAATGCTTTGCTAAATAATCAAAAGGATTAGAGAGGCTCAACAAAAAGCCCCTTATCTTTTTCTTTCTCTGTTTTCTTGTAAGTGATGCCCAGCACTGTAGCATCTAAGGCCATCTCTCACCCCCTGAAGTGTTTTTAATGGTGTACATTTCCTAGCAGAGGTGATGTCTGAGACTGCTCAAAAGCCAAAAAGACACTGTATTTTTAAAGCTGCTGAGTTTAAAAGCCAATTTTCCCTTGGATTCACCCAAAATCAGTGAATAAGTGGAAGACTGAAATGGGACTTTTAGGAAAAGGAGAAAAATTGGATGGCAGGACTTAGCAAATTCCTTAATGACTTAGGATCATGTTGACCTTCAGCAGCATGGGCAACTGGTGCCTCCTGAGTCAGGGGGGCCACTTGCCCCCACAGTGGCCAGTCAGCAACTGAGGGGGTCCCCCCACCATGGCTGATCACACCAAACAGTGGTGGTGGGGAGGGCCCAGAGGTGCACCTGGAAGTGCCAGCGGCACTTCTCCTGGCACCCCCACTCCCTGGCTGGCGTTCTTGGTGGGGGGGACACCAGCACTCCCGCCTGCCCCGCTATCTGTCACCTAAGCAGAGAATGCTGCTGTCAGGGGGGGCATCAGCACTCTCAGGGGGCGCGCATGCACCCCCATGTACCTCCTACGTGTCACCACTGTTCAGCGGACTAGGCATGCTGAAAATATCACTTGAGCTCTGTGTAGCCCTAGAACAAATTTGGGTGCAGCCCCCTAAAAAAAGTGAAGAAGCTGAGCTGAATATCTGTTTTGTTGGACCCGGAGCTCAGGTCAGATCCTGTGAACGCTAGAAAAATCAGACTGGGTTTCCATGCTCACACAAAACATCACTATATACGAAACCTGAGCCTTACAGAGAGTGAAATAGTCTAGAGAGGCCTTACTTTAGATTTTACGCAAGGACTTGCAGAGCTAACTTAACATACTTTTAGCATTGCAATTAGCAATTAGCTGAGTCCCTATAGACTTACCCTATTACAGCAAAGGCTGGCAGCTCTTGCAGGTCAAAGGGGAAATCCATGCGAAAGTTAGTTCTAAACAGGGCTGTAATGGTGACTGCATGAGAAAGAGAGACAGCAAGAGAAGAAGAGAAGAGAAAGAAGGGGTAAAAAACACTGAATGGGGTGGAGGCTGTGTGGGAATGGTACCCTATATAATTATAGGTTGAATGGCAGTGGTCTCAGAGAATTAAGGGAGTGGAAACAGCCCTAACTATGGTATTTCATGCATTTTGTGTGCATCATTTTGCAAAATCAATGTCCTTTTAATGTGGCTTTTTAAATGGAAGTTTATTCACTTTCAGCCTTATGCCCAGTGTCTCATTTTATGCTTGGAATAGTTTATTGTCAGAAGATTATTTTTTTTATTATTTTTTTTTGTTCTCATTCTACTTGCCATATCTTAGTCGGACTCTGAAAGATAATATTCTTAAGGCCAGTCTTGGTTCATATCACTAGGGATCTTCCTAGTCACACACAGATAAGATCACCTCATGGGAACAAAACTGAGATCTTTTCTGGGAGCTACTTTTATACAGTTCTTCTAAGCCAGGGTAGGCAACCTCTTCTGGCTGTGGGCTGCAAAGGGTGGGAAAGCAGGTGCTAGGACCCAGGCACTCCTGCCACTTGTCTCCATGTCAGCATGGGGAGAGCACCCACAGCTGAAGCCTCCTGCTGCCAAATGCCACCAAAGCCCCATGCTCACAGGCCAGATCCACTGGTTCCACTGGCTGCTGACACCTGTTCTAAGAAGTACGGAGGTAATGATCAGTCTCAGAAATCAGAGACAGCAGAAACAAACTAACTAGCTCCAGTCTTATCCACCCAACCCTTTCTTGCCCATCTGCTCCCCTGCTCATCCCATTTAACTATGTTCAGCACTGGTTTCAAAAGACTCAGACAAGGTTTCTCCTCTGACCTCATTCTGGGAGAATAAACCTTGACCTCCCACAATATAGGTCATTGCCTAACCACTACAGCACAGATCAGGCAGGACTGAGAGTACTTTCCTGCTGAGGCTACTAGGCAAGGAAAAGCATCATGCAGAGAAGAAGAACAAGCAACAGGGTGCCTGACTCTGTGGCTCAGGAAGGTGGATGCTTCCTTAGAAAGGGAGAAGTGATCCCTTGCTTTTACTATTGTTTGTGTATTTTGTATTACAGTCATTGGGAAATCAGTATACACAGCCCTGGAGACAGACAGAAAGCTTCTTCTATGGTACTCCTCCTGTTTTGAAACTCCCTCCCCGTGAGTCTAGAATACAGACCCTGAGAACACTATGAGGAAAGGCTTTGTCATTACTGTACTACTTCATGTTGACCACACCTCTGGGAAGACATGACCCACGGTCCTCAGTAGGAAGCAGTGCATGCCTACGTCTGTGCAAAAGAAAAGACATCCTGGTGGATTGGTTATAGTACAGCCCGAGACCTCTGACTTTCTTTTCAGACAAAAGAAAAACCCACATGTGTACAATACTCAACACTGCCCAGCACATGGTGTCTTGTAGGATCATATACATTTTAACATTTAAAACCTTCCAATGGCTCATGCATCCCCTGCTGGGCAGTCCCAGACAGGAGGAAGGACTCCCCAGAATCCTCCTAAGCAAAAATTCCTAATGGTCCTCTGGCTCACTGTCATCACTATTGTCATACAACTCTGGGATCCCCCCAAAGTTGGTGATGAAGCTCAAGTTGATAGAGTAATAATCCAAGAGCTTGTAATGAGTGTATGTCATTACACCCATAATACTGTAACTAAGAGGGGAGCAAAAGGAGCCCCAGCCCCAGACAGTGACTTAGAGGGGGTGCCAGAATGGTGCCCCCAGATTTTGCCATGGCAAAGACAACCCTTCCCCACACAGTTGGAGGAGTTAGGAAGGAGCAAGCTGGAGAAGCAGAGATACCCAGGGCAGGCAAGACCACCCTTCTTATCCCCCTTCTCCCCCTGCCATTCCTAGATGCAGGGGAGTTTTTTTCCAGAATGTATGGACAAAACTCCCCTGCATTAGTTATGCCTCTGGACACCCAAGACCCAACTGGGGTCATGAGCTCTCTGATATTGCACCTCTAGGACCTTTGTCTTGGCCTTGCAACAGCCAGTCACAATTGTGCCATGAGCTGCCATCTCTGTTATGATTTATGTGTACACAACTTGTTTCTATAGAGTCTTCCTGAGGGACTACTGCCTGCTCTCTTCACCCCAGAGGGAAATGAGGTCCATAACCTTCGCTCACTTACAGTTAGTGGAGTGTTTTGTGGCCACATATGTTCTGGGATGAAAGTAATTCATACAATAGGTGAATCAGTGCTCAAGAGATTTTCAGCTGCACTCCAGAAGCCAAGTTTCCAGGATGATGGTCCAGAAAATTATGGCTGTGGCATGTCTGATAACCTAGCTTTAAAAGGTGGGGTCATAATCAAGGCAAGGCCCTTGGCTCCAGGGTAGTAAAGTTGGCAGTAAGTCATAAACTGGCTCCCTCAGGGAGGTTGGGGGAAGAAAGCACAGCACTGTGGGCTGTTGGTGCAATGACATTCTGGCAAGAAGAACAGACAGAACCTGAACTGCTTAGAAAGGCAATCGGCCTTCTCAGCAGGGCCACCTGGCTCCAGAGCAACACTAGCTACAAGCACAGAGCTGGCTGGCTGACCATATAAGCACAGGGCCTCCACTTGGGCTCTGGGTGCTCAAGGCTTCACACCCTGAAGCAGCTCAGGCACCCTGTTGTGGCCTCCACACACTCCTTTTACAGCCACTCCCAAACCACCAGTCTAAACTATAACAAAAGGGTCAGCCCTCTGGCTGCAACATAAACTCTCCCTGCACTGGGTCGAAAACATCCTATAGTGGCATGGAAGACACCGGTGCATGACTTCCTTTATTGTGAAGAAACTGCTGCACATCAGCTTCTACCTGGCTCTTGACAGAACAAGACCATGATCCAATGGCAAGGAAACCAAGACAATTGGGAATCTTGACAGAATGGGAGACCATGATCCAATGGCAAGGAAATCAAGACAATGGGGAATCTTGTTCTACTATAGCCTTCATCTGCCTTTCCAGCTCTTGACACTCTAGCATCTTCTTCCACCTGCTCTGCCGTTAAGGACTTGTAGACCCATAGCTGGAGGCTAGGCAGGCTTATTATAGTGGTGACCTGTACTCACCATGTCACAGCACCATTCAAGGTTAAATGTGGCTTTTCAGGAAGGAAACCATTGCCATCTGCGCTTCTCACCACATCCTGATGGTGCTGCTGCTGCTTGGTCCATGCCTGTTTATTCGCCAGAGTGACCCCTGCTTATTTCACAGCTAACCTTCCCTGAAGGTCATTCTACTATTCATCACCTGCAGATGTGCTGGGTAGCAGTACAGCTGTTCCCCACAGCCAAAACATCCACCAGTTTGCTGGCTGGTCTACAAGATTAACCTGCGCTGGGATGTATTCTTCTGCAAATCTTCCATGTCTTACTGGCAGCCCCCAGGGCAGTTCTGCTGTCAGGCCATGAACTTCTCTGCAACCTTCTTGGTCCACAGCTCTTTCCAAGGCAACCTGTATAGTCAGACTGACCATTTGGGAACAGGCACTGGCTTTATCTGCTTCCTAACCCCATCCCATCCTGGCAAGTGGCTCTCCAGCCACACACAGGAGTTCCCACTCTGGGCCTGATGACCAAGCTGCCTTCAGGACAGTTTACTGCTGCTACCCTGCTGGCGTAGCAGTGTCCCTATTGCTCAAGCAGGGTTCTGCCCTGCTGTACTACTGCTGGACAGCTAGCCCTGCAGTAGGCACACTCAGCCTATGAGTCCCTCGCAGCCTATTTCTCGGCAGCCTGTCCATAACATGCCATCTCCTCCCTACCTGGGGATATCCCTGGTGCTGCCTTTGTCTGGATTTTAATGGACAGTTAGTTACCATAGTTCTGATCTAACTTGGCACCCAGAGCAGGTTGGAGATGGGTGCCAATAGAGGCTAGCCAAAGCCCAATAGGGCAAGACTGGAGCTGGAGCCCAGAAACTGGATCCAACACCGTGTATCCTGAGCTAAACAGCCCAGTGAGAGAAGGGGAAGATGCCAAGTGGGCCAAGACCCCTACAAGGGACTGATCAATACCATCTGCGAGGCATGGAGTGGGTGTAGGGTCAGATGGAGCTACATAATTGGTGCTTAAGGCTTACAGGTACCCTGGGGCATGAATGGGCAGGGAGTGCTCATGCAGCTTAAGGGCAAGATCTAGGCTGGTTGTCTTCAGGAGTGACCTGCTGGCTATTGGACAGAGTAAGGCTCTTGAACTGTCAAGGAAACTTCCCTTTCTATCTAATAAGTACATCAAGGTTTGGTGGCCAAGGAATGGAGGGTACCTTGAAGGCAGAACAGGGCATGGTTTATGGGGCCACCAGGAAGCATCATGGCCGTCCCTGGCACTCAACCCTGTTACATTGACACAGAGCCAGGCAATCTAGCACAACAATGGTAGTGCACTGCTTCCTGGTCTGCTTCCCAATTACCCCCAGTCTCTCCACGGACCCCCTGATGTCCTACAGTGGCACCCCAGGAGTCCATGGAACAGTCTGAAAAGCACTGGCTCATGCCAATTCTGCTGAGCCATAGCGTAGCACAGGGGTTGTCAACCGGGGGTACGATTACTCCTAGGGGTACTTAGACAGGTCATGGGCAGGTACATGCAGGCAGGCAGGCAGAGATGGGGTGCGTCCCGGGGCCCAGCAGCAGCATCTCCCTTGGCACATTCACATACTTTGTTTCTTACCCAAAGGTGGGAGAGGGGCATGTCGGCAGTCACGGGCCCCATGTGGTAGCTCCCTGCCCTCCACCTCAGCTTGCTCTCTGTGCCCACTCCCAGGAGCGGGGGTGGGGGAGCAGTGTCCCCCTGTGGGCTGCACACGTGCTGGATGGATGGGGCACCCACCTGGCGGCATGGTATTGCATGGCTCTTGGGGCAGTGGGACCAGGGTGCAGAGTCCAGCCTGCAGCAGCAGCTGCCTCCACTCCATGAACTGGAGATCTGGGGGGCATGAACCCCCGCCCCCAGGCCTCTGCCAAGGTATGTGCAGTGGTGGGAGCCACCCCGCAAATGAACCACTCTCTTGGCTCCATCCCATACTCTGCTCTGGGTGTGCAGCACCTGCCCCTGCCCTTGCCTCAGCCCTACTCTCTCCCTCACCACAGTGGGCCTTAATCTTCCTGCACCCCTACCCCTTAAAAACAAGAAAAAATATAAAGGGGTGCACTCGTTGAAAACCCCTGGTGTAGCACTTCTACATTTCATTTGATTCCATTTTTAAGATACCTGAAGCACTAACAACATTACATCTGTCTGTGCCCGTGTCCTCATTGTCCCCTTCTTTTCTTTGTCACGGCTTCAGGCACACAGGTAGGATAATAGACAAGATTTCACAAATCCTAGTATTTCTTGTCTTAGAAGATGTAGGGGATATAGTTTAATAAAGTTGTCTAGGCACTACATATTGAGAGGTCACAGTTTTTATCTTACCTGCATCCTTATTCCAGACAGCAAGGACTCGGAAAATGAATGCACTGAAAGTGGCAGCAAAAAAACCACGCCAGTAATTGCGAACAGCAAAGTAAGTGGATGTGACCTCAATGCTGAAAAGGACCCCTGGAGAAAAAAGAGATATTGTCAGCTGGTCTACTGCCATATCACCTATCATAGGTGCCTCCCCATAAACTGTAGCACCCTTCCCTGCCATCAGTTGCTGATAGTCCCAACATGTTTGGGTCAAAAAAAGTTTGCAAACAGGACAGAGTTAAGACAATGGCAGAAGCATGAGGGCAGAATTCAGACAGCATCCCTTTCTCACTCCAGGAGAGTATATCCCCTCAGGGTTGAAAATAAAGGCAGTTCATATGTAAATCATCATGAACAGTTACTAAAGCAAAGTTTTTTTGTCAGAGAGATTCCAGGCTAAGAATAGTGCTGGGAAAGAAGTAGGGGGAAAGGAGGGGGGAAAGAACAGTGTTGGGCATGAGGGCTTGTAGAACCCAATAGAGAAAGTCAGCAACCACTTGCCTCCCAGTGGTGTTCCAAAGCAGCAGCCGACCCCCACAGCGCAACCCACCGTCAGGACATCTGTGTAATAATATGGCTGCTACTAGTAGAAGAGATGGAAGAGGCAGACAGACAAAGAAAAGGAGGGAAGAGAAAGGAGAGTGAGTGATAGAATTAAAAGCTGGTGTTACAGATTGTTTCCAAATCCCCTTCATCCAACCAAGGGTTTTGCATATCCATTCTCCCTGTCTCACCCCTTCCTCCTGGATACAAAAATTAAAAAGGGATGACATAAAACTGGGACTGAATCAACGCATACACATAATAGGTTAAAACTGATTTAACCTTTATTCACCTAAGTCCTATTTAAGTAGTCACAAAACTGCAATTCTGGGCACATTCACAGTGTTTAGATATTATTTTCACTTGTGTGACTATGCTTGCCTTATATTTCCTTTCTGAGCATGCATAAGAAACTGCACTGTAGCCATGCTGGCTTCAGGGCAGAACAGAATCATCCAGGCCTCAACAGGCAAGGGTTTTTGTGATATCTGCTGGTCAACTTCTGCCTGAACTTGCCGAACATCTCTGACAGCAATACAGTTGGTCCAATAAAAGATAACACAAAAACGCCCTTGTCTTTTGTACATTTCCTGGATCATCACAACTACAACAATGGTCCAATCCTATAACAACACTCCATAATGCCATGTAAGACCTAAAACTTTAATTGCAGTAGGGTGGGGGAACATCCTACAACTAGTGATCATTCGATGCTGGAGGAGAAAACCCACCCATATTTTAGCCCCAAAGCTAGGGTATTTGTCCAAGGATCAGGAGACCTGGGTTCTAAGGTACACTCATCCAAAGGGAATTTGCATTCTCCTCTTGAAGGAGAGTCACTTAGATCTCCAGAAAGAGTAGCTATTTGAGGTCTGGAGGAGACAAGCAAGCTAGAAGTAAGTAGCTCATTGAGATGAATAAGAACATAAAAAGTCCCATGCAGTGTCAGATCAATGGTCTATGTAGCCCAGTATCCTGCCTCTGACAGTGGCAGAAATTAATGTTTTATACAGGGAGATCATTGAACTGTGTGACATCCACCATTATTGATTTAGAGATCCCAAAGGAAACATCTCCAAACAATAGCCATTAATAGATCTATCATCCATGAATTTATCTAGTCCTTTTTTCAATCTGGCTATGCTATCTGTGTCTACCACCTCCTCTGGCACTTAATTCTATAGATTAATTACACACTGAGTAAGGAGTACTTTCTCTTGTTAGTTTTACACCTGTCATCTATTATTTTCAGTATGTGCCCTCTACAAATTCAGATTCATAGATGCTAGGGTTGGAAGGGACCTCAACAGGTCATCGAGTCCAACCCCCTGCCTGAGCAGGAAAGAGCACTGGGGTCAGGTGACCCCAGGCAGATGTCTATCCAGCCTTCTCTTCAAGATCCCCAAGGCAGAAGAGAGCACTACCTCCCTTGGAAGCCCATTCCAAATTCTGGCCACCCTTACAATGAAGAGGTTCCTCCTGATATCTAGCCTAAATTTGCTCTGCCAATTTGTGACCATCGTTCCTTGTTACACCAAGAGGCACTCTGGTTTCTTGCTCCTCCCCCCACCCCGGCCCCCCACAATGAGTTTGTAGGCGATCACAAGATCATCTCTCAGCCTTCTCTTGCAGAGGCTGAAGAGATCCAGGTCCCTTAATCTCTTTTCATAGGGCTGAATGAATGAACTTTAGTTAAAGCACCCCTGTGGCCATTTTGAAATGCAGAGGGACTTAATAAGTGATGATGAGCTATTTTAATTAGAGTGGCTGTCCAGGAATTACTCTAATAAAAATTCCCCTCCCCTTTCCTTCCAAGCACACAAATATGTGTATAGGCAGCCCTACTATGGCCTTGAATAAAACCACTGAAATCCACTCTTTAAAAATTAAAGGAAAGGAAAACATAGTTCCTCAGAAAAATAAGTACTGAAACAGGAAACGGCCTGAAAATTAATCTGCCCAAAAAGGAGAAGATATTAAAGCTTCTATTTTTGGTATGAAATGAACTAAAAAAAACAGGCAGCTAGAAAAGAAATTACCTCTGTATGCAGTTGTGTCAGAATCAGGAAGTTAAACAGGACCTACACTGTATCAACATCTTCATCAGTGACTTTGACGAGGAGGTAAAAAGCACCCTGCTCAAATTTGCTGACAACATTAAGATGTCGGGGGGATGTGGGCACACTAGAAGGGGGGAATAGGCTGCAGGTTACAGGGGTGGGCAGATGAGAACAGGATGGGTTTCAACACTGACAAGTGCAAGGTGCTGCACCTGGGGAGGAAGAACCA
>JAGPOW010003648.1:121629679-121649640 GCA_030014935.1 Caiman crocodilus | reverse complement strand
GTGCAAGGTGCTGCACCTGGGGAGGAAGAACCAGCAGCATACCTACAGGCTGGGGAACTCCCTTCTTGTCAGTGCAGAGGCAGAAAAAGATCTTGGGGTCATTATTGATACCAAAATGAACATGGGCCGGCAGTGTGGGGATGCGGTCAGGAAGGCCAACAGTACCTTGTCATGCATCCACAGATGCATCTCAAGCAGGTCCAGGAAGGTGATCTTCCCCTTCTATGTGGCACTGGTCAGGCCACTGTTGGAGTACTGCATCCAGTTCTGGATGCTGCACTTCAGGAGGGATGTGGACAGGATGGAGAGGGTCCAGAGGAGGGCCACTCGCATGATCGGGGGCAGCAGGGCAGGCCCTACGAGGAGAGGCTAAGGGACCCGAATCTGTTCAGCCTCCACAAGAGAAGGCTGAGGGGGGATCTGGTGGCCTTTTACAAACTAGTCAGAGGGGACCAGCAGGCATTGGGGGAGTCCCTGTTCCCCAAGCACTACCAGGAGTGACTATAAATAATGGTCACAAGCTGGCAGAGGGTAGATTTAGACTAGACATCGGGAGGTGCTACTTTACAGTCAGGGTGGCTAGGACCTGGAACCAACTTCCAAGTGAAGTGGTGCTGGCTCCTACCCTGGAGGTCTTTAAGAGGAGGTTAGACAAACACCTTGCTTGGGTCATTTGACCCCAGTGCTCTTTTCAACCATGGCAGGGGGTTGGACTTGATGATCTGCTCAGGTCCCTTCTGACCCTGCCAACTATGAAACTATGAATCATGGTTATGTACAGAAAAGCCCTATGAAAAAATGGCATTGCAGTATTTCAGTATTCTTAGGTATTTGCCTCTACACTCTTTAAGACTCATGGATCCATTCAGTCTGTATGTATATATACAAAGAGATTTATTTCTCTGCTGCTACCACCTTTCTGCTGATTTGGAGAATATGCCTAAATATAACTTACAACAGATATAAATATAACCAACTACATAGTTGGTCCAATAAACGATATCACCTTATGAAATCCTTGCCTTTCACATAATTTCTGGGCCATCCTAGCTACAACATCACTCTTATACTACCATAAATATAACTTATGAATTCTGTTTGATATTAAGGACTCACTACATGTATCTAATTACAAAGTCCATTTTGATTGTACCTCTATATTGGATAATGGAGCTAAGGACAGAAAGTTATTTAAACCTTGATGATATTTTATCCAGATGCAAGGATCCTTGGGTAAAGAGTTGACTAATGACCAGAAAAATGAAAAGTTACTTACCAGTACAGTAATGGGAATTCTTTGATATGGATTGCCCATATGCAAACATGTGCCTTATGTAGCCAACTTTAGAGACATTTTGGCCAGCAGGGGAACATTTTGACCTTCAGGGGTCTCATACATCCCTACTTTTTATGATTTAGTTATTCTATACTTCTTTGTCAACTCAAGTATCTAATCTAGAAGCTCCAAAGATGGTACAGTGTCTTATGAACACATGAAGATAGACAGTTGTAAAGCAACTGAGATGAATGCCATTGTTACTTGAACTCTGGGAGAGTATGCTCTAATAGTTGTAAATGGGCACAGTTTAGCTATTTCCTTCCCTGTATAGATTTCAGATTATATTTGAAGACTCTTTTCCTTTCATTCTTTTTGCTATGGCCACAAAAAATAAAATAAATGAAAAACGCTAAGAAGTGTCTTACACAGTTTTGTCTGTAAGTAAAAAACAAAGTATTTTTCATAACCAAGGTTATCAAAGAAATATAAAACAAATGCTTCTGTCCTAAACATACGTGGTTTCAGGAATTATGTGGAGAACTAAAAGTTGAACTTCAAGACCATCTCTAATAGAAATTTGAAGGGTGAGGGTGGGCTGTCCTTTAGAGGTAGCAGTACAAGAAGAGCTCACTCTCTACCATTTTCACTAAGCGCTAGCCATCAGAAAAGCAACCTTCATGTGTGAAACAGGAACATATTGCCATTATTTCAAATGGGGAACCAAAGAACACCAAATACACTAGAGTGAGGTTCAATGCATGACCTAGACCCTTTGCAAGTAGGAACACTTTATTTAGATCCTTCAGTAGCTTGAGGAAAATCTACTTCAACTTGCACTCATGGACAGATGTAGTGCAAGCTTGTTGCTAGGTATACTTTGTCCAGTCTTGAGGATGGGTCACACTATTTCAACTCCCAAAAATCATCCATATTTTTGGGTATCAGTGTTACATATTTCTTATTCTTAGAGATTTCTTATTGCATCAAGAAGAGGAACTCATTCACTGTGGAACATAAGGCTGTCTCATAAAGACGGATCAAGACGTCATGCATGAACCAGTGAAAAAAAAGAGCCCTTCTATCAGCAACAGGCAACCAATCCCCAGGTCATAGAAGTGGACAGACTTCAAATCCAGGCATTGGATTATCCTTCCTTACAGGGAAGGCAGATCTAGAAGCAGACAAATAGATCCTTTGCTGGTGTGGAAAAGAGGCATAGAAGTACAAGAACGCAAGCTGTCTTTGCCATATCAGAGCCACCAAAATATATTTGACTGTGTCTTGTCTGGTCTTACTAAGCTCTATGAGGATTAAAAGGATCAGAAGGTACGTGTACAGAAGGGTTCTAAAATGTTCTAGACTCCAGAGACCTCTCCATAACTCTTCTGAATTTAGCAGTACCTCATTTCAAAAACTAATTGTGTTCTATGTTTTGATTTTGCGGTAAAAAAAAAAAATTGCCATTCCTCTGTTGCAAAGAAGTCAGAAAGATCACAACAGGGCAGATGTTTTTGACACTGTAGATTCCTATTTGAAGTGTATGGGTTTGTCTTGTAAATCAAGTATAAGTATTTGCATACCTAACTATGCTAATATTGGTCAGCACCCCACAGCACTCTTAAAAGAGTCTCACAATGCACCAGTCGAAATCACTGGTGTATAATAATGTCCAATCCATGAGTTCAGGAAAGCATCAGACAGGGATTCTGGACTCAGGCTTCCACTGAAATATAAGTTTTGAATGTTCTTGACAGCTTGTGAGGTCAGAGTGCTTATAACACTAGTGCAAGAAGATGTCCTGAAGAACGAAATCTTTGCATATGGATTCATGATCTGATAAGTATTTTCATAAATTGTCCACCAAACTTCTACAGGCTAAATAAAGACACTGTAACAAGGGAAATTTGGTGCCTAATATACCAGGTTCAGAATATGATTGCTTCCTGACAGGGAGGAAAAGCTATCTTACCCTATATCAGAGGCAGGCAAAATATAGCCCCCAACAGGCCATTTTACCCGGCCCATGGGATCCCTAAAAATTTCTGAAAATATTTATCTGCTCCTGGCTGCCTGTCAAAGATGACAGGAAGCAGGGGCAGTAGGACCCAGGGGAAGCTGGCAACAGGAGGCAGGAGCCCAACCCCACCCACCCCCAGCCATTTCCCTGCTTCCTGCCCCTGCCTGGTTCCAGCACCACATGGCTCCTGGCTGCATCACCCAACCAGGGAGCACAGGTCCGCACCGGTACGTGTGCGCACACACACAGGCAGGGGCAGAGTGTGTGTGTGTGTGTGTGTGTGTGTGTGTGTGTGTGTGTGTGTGTGTGTGTAGGCAGGAGCAGTGTGTGCATGTGTGTTCATAGGGTGAGTCCAACATGCACACCCCACCATATACATGCCCCTGCACCCCTCACACTGCCATACATGCCGACCCCCACATCCACACCCCCTCACACACTCCAGCCACCATCCTCCCATCCACATTCACCCACAAACCCCATACCCATCCACACCCCAGATATCCACACACACACACACATGCTCCCTCAGCCCACATACCCACACATCCAGAGCCTCCCCACAAACCTATAGCCACCCACCCCCACAACATACAAGCATAAGACTTCATTTTAAGCTACTATGCAATCACCTCTACATACACTACACAAACACATGTAAACCAGGACAAAATATTGTTTGAAATCAAATTAATTAATGTTTTAGATGTTTACTTTTTAGAATATACTTTGGTATTTTTCTGGTTCCAAGATGGCAAAACCCCTTGCTGAAAGGAGTGTTTCTGGGGATAAAGGGAGGACTTCTGGTGGCAAAGATTAGGGGTTAGGGAGCAACACTTCTGGTCAAAAGATAGCAACCAGGGGGCGGAGCACCTATCAAGGGGTGGGGCTACCCATGTGGCCCTTGATAGCTTGCCAAAATTTGGTGAGTGGCCCTGCACTCAAAATAATTGCCTGCCCCTGCTTTAAACATATTTGATATGTGTCCATATCCTTGGATTTGTCAAAAACCTGAAGGGCAAGACCTTGTACTGATAGTGATTTTGATCTATCAAAAATCTCAGTAACATTTTATGTAATGATCTGATGCACGTATCCAAATGCAGAAACATAGGACTTGACAGGATCTTGGGCCGTCAGATCCAGTCTCCTGGATCTGTAGACAGGCAAGTTCCTAAAATGTCCTAGAAGTTGTCCACCCCAAGCCTTCTCATACACCACAGCCACAAAATGCCCCATTAAAAAAAAGACTATAATGCACCACAGGTGGAGAACTAGGGAGACAAGGGCACCATCACTGCCTTCATACTGCTATGAATGGGAATTGTTGGCTTAATATAGTCAGATGACCCAAGAAAGAGGACCATGCTAGCAAAAAAGGCAGTCTTTGTTAATGTGACTTGGGAAAAGTTTGCTTCCTAACTGCAAATCTAGCATTTGGTTTGACCCTGAGTGAGGCCCTGCAGCTAGGCACCTGAACTACTTCAACTTCCAAGTACCAGCAGGAGTGTCTGTGTATCCTAATCAAATTCCATCTGTTCCATATCTATTATTCAATGTTTCAGAGGAAGTAAAAAAAAAAAATTCCAAAAGCCAAAGAAGGCATTCATGAGAAAAAAAATTCTACAGTCAACCAGCAAAAACCTTGAACCACTGGATTACCAGACACTTCCCAAGCAAAAGAAAATTTCCTTTCAACCACATCATAGATTACCAAATATTCTCCCACCCTTATATTCACCTCATGAAGGCATTTATACACATCCTCTATACCCCTTCATTTTGCCTAGCTTAACAAGCCAAATTCTTTCAAATCTTTGCTCTCATGTGATAAGCTCTCCAGTTTTCTAATAAACCTAATAGTCTTTATTTGAACCTGTTCCATTTCAAATTAATGTTTTGATATTTATTGCTTGTATAAGTGACCAAAAACATCACAAAATAAAAATGTTATATTATAGGTCTAAATAGGATATTATTAATGACTTGGGCAATAATACTAATACTAATGGCAATGAAGTGTTGGCCTGCAGACTCCACTGGCTGGAGTTCAGCACTACAGCCTGTGTTCTGGTAGGGGACTCCCTTTTCATTGTCTTGCTATCATCCAGAGATTGACAATTTGATGTCTCCTGCTTGTATGCCACTCCTTCTATACACTGCTGCTGGTTTTTAGCCAGTCACAGCCTGCTCATCTGCTAGACGCTTGGCTCACAACCATAGCCATTATCCCAGTTCTTAGGCAGCCTGAGATCTAACCTCTCCCTTAAGGAAGTGCCTAGGCTGCTATTCCATCCTTAGGTATAGCCCTCAGTCTCGCCTTCTGAGCTTGATTCCTCTTTTCTTCACTAGACTTTTCTAGTTCACTCAGGATCAAAGAAACTTTTATTGGTTAGATGCCAAACTAGCTTCTTTTGTTCATGGTAAGCCATCATACAACAACCCCCTTCTGCAAATTGGGCTACAATTTATTGTATGAACTGTAGCCCAATTTATTGTATAAACTGTAGCCCAATGAGTAGCCCCTACTCATTCCATCTAAAGGCAGCAAATAAACTGCTTGCCCTAAGGAAATCACACAATATTTAGACAACTGTAAGAATCAAGTACAGTCAATGTACTAAGCAGAATGACCAAGCCATGGATGAGGAGGCATTGTCCAACACGCACAATGAAAAAGAGAAATAGTTAATGAAAAATGATGGATGCATCAGTTTTCCCTCCTTTGACTGAGTGGTGCTGTTACCAAGATCCTTGGCTGATCCTAGATATAGGAAGATGTAACTTCATTACGTTTAGAAAGCTAAAAAATTTACTCTGATTTATGAGTGTGAGAAGTGGACAAATTATTTCATGTTTGCTCCACAGTCATATTTCAAAGTACCTGTTATCTTTATCTATTAATAAATCATTTATTGTGCTCACCGTAATGTGATTTCCTATTCATGAGTGATTTCACTATCTGCTGTGACCAACATTACTTCCTACCCTCGTGTGATGTTCTTTGGTTCCTGACTTTCTTGTTCTTTGGTTCTTGCCATCTGATGAGGTCCTTAATGGTTGTGTAGGCAGTGTTACCCCTTCCCTGCAAACTCTTTTGGGAGATCTTCCTAGTATATGGAGACCCATCAGGCTCTACCAATATTAATAACAATTCCTGGGCACATCTCATTTCTTTGATATTTTTTTCCAAAATCCCTCTCCCTCTCTTTCCTTTCTTTTTATTCTCTGTGAATACATGAGAAAAAGAACATTTTTCACCACAAAACTAAAAAGGAACTAAGTAGGACTCCCTTGGCTGTATGAGACTTCATAGTCAGATGGTAAATGTGGTATACGTAAGATGTTGTATATAAGAAGACACTTGCCTCCAAGAGGAGCCCCGAAGCAACATCCAACTCCAACTGCGCAAGCCGCCACCAGGAGATCGAGCTGCCTGTACACATTCTGGAACAGAAAGCCCAGCCACAGAAGGGCATGCCAGGGTTAGAGGGAGCTCAGCCACAAGGTTAGTCCTCACGTTGTCAGAAACAAAGCAACAGCCAATAGCAGATGCAGCCATCTCTTTCTGTAGTGAGCCAGGTTCTATACACTGCCAGTTTTTAGTAGGGTAAGCTGCTCTCTAGCCTCGATATCTGGTCAGTATGCACAGACAGGTCTACCGTGCTGCAATTACAGTGGTATCTGCATGCCACCAATCTCTGTGCTGTGCACTAGTCTTTATTCTGATCCAATCTTTATAAACATCTCTTAAAGTAACATTACATGGCCGGCTTGTACAAGGAATCAGTCTGTACACAGAACCAGCCAATGTATGTAATCGTAGTTTATCGAAACACTAATACACAGCTGGTCACTACAATGATTTTCTCACTACACAGGCTACTTCTGTAGCAGACATGTAGATGGTTTCTATGATTAGCTATACTTTATATATGTATCTTCTAGAACAAACTGCTCCTTATATAAAAGTTACTTAGCATGTCTGTATGTAAGGAAAGGGTCAGAATTTATTCCCTCTGTTTAGCATCTGAGTAGACTTAGGTACCCAAGTGCAATTCTATTCTACTCTTTTCAAGTCCACAAATGTATCTACTTTTGTAACGGGCAGTCATCTTACTTTTAAAGCTGTCTTAAAAAAGTAGTAGGAAGGAGAAGGTCCACCAACCTTTTGCATGAACAGTTTTTCAGGGATTCAAGGAGGGTGGAAAGAATATACATAAGCACCTAAGTCTGCTTACATGCCTGATAGGTGGAATGGAATCTGGCCCAAAAGGATTACAAAGGGACAAAGGTTATCAAATACAACATGGCTGTCCATATTGCTAACTAGTGTATCCTCTAACATATTTCTGTAAACACCTGGACAGTCCCTCATAATTTACTGAGTTGTATATCTGATCTTTCACTGCCACTTCCTCTGTCTTGTAATTGATTGGTCTATCATAGCTTATTAAATCCCATTCGGTACATTCTCCCTATCAACACTTTGCATGCAGCCCTATGCTATTCTCTAGAGGTTTAACAATGTGACTGAGTACCCAGAGCAGTTGCCACGCAGAGGCAGTGGCAACTTCTGGTTGCTGCCACTGCCAGGGTAATTGCATGGCAGCATCAGCAGCATTTTTTCCATTCCACACCCCCCATCCCAAGTAGGCACCTGGGGCAGCTGCCCCAGTCACCCCACCCTTGTTATGCTACTGCTATTCTCCTCCAGAGAAGGAATTACTTTGCCCTACCACCGAACTTCAGGGCAGCTACATACAAAAACCTGTGCCTTACCTCATACACACCACAGAAGATTGACATGAACTTGCTGAGCACAGCAGCACAGATGCTGGCTATGTGCACAAAGGGACCCTGTGAGAGAGGAAATGAAAGGAGAATTAAGTGGAAGGGTCACCCTGTGTTACTGACAAAGTGTTAATAAACATTGGTCTCAGCACTTCAGATCAAATCACCTTTTGCATATCTCAGTGGTATTTGCATAGGTATATAAAGGCCATTCTTAGCATATACACAAGTTTTAGATTCTTTTTCCACCTGCACATCCTTTCTGAGCATGCTTTAACAGGTAAAGATCTTAAGCTTTGTGGCAGAACAGAATCACCTTGGTCTCTATGTACTGCTAAATAAATCCCCAAAAGTGTATCCAGAGGAAAACTGCAAGTAGTAACTAGGGGGAGGAGGAAGGCAGCCCTCTCACATTTTATCCCAGTAGTAGGAGACCATCAGTCAGAAGGGGTTGGAACCTGCAACTTCCACTTCCCAGCAAAGCCACAAGGACAATGGCATCCTCTTCCCTTCTGCTAAAGTTGGCAGCCAAGAAGCAAAATTATGTGGAACATGTGGGGGTCAAGGGAGGAGCAAGCCAGATGGCACGTGGCTTTGTCAGATGGACCTGGTCTATTAGACCAGGTTCAAATGGTGGGGGAGGAGAAGAACAGGGATCTCAGGGCATAATACAATGTACAAACACTTTGATGGAAAGATATAGACTCAACCCCCTGGTGGGTGAAGGAGACATCAAATCAGGATCTCCTGCTCCCTGGGTAAGTGCCCATGGCCACCAAGCTAATGGGCCAAAACATGTGAGGACCCCTCCTTTGGTAAATGGAGATATTGCACAGATGGAAACAGAATCTAAAATCTGTGTAAATGCCAAAATAGCACTTAAAGGCTTGTTCCCATGAGCAGAAACATGCAATTCCCCATGGACAAATAGCAGCAGCACATATGTGTGCCACTGCTAGTTGTTCCTGGCCACGCACCTGTATGTGCACTTTGGTGTGCAGCAGATTGCCCTGGGTGGGGTAAAGAAGGCTGGGGCCAGCACCTGGGCTGGCCCCAGTAGCCTTACCTGGGATCCTGGGGCCCTCTTTAGGCTGCGGTGGCAGTGATCTGGGCACTTGCAGCTCTGGCCAGCAGCTGGAGTGCAGCTCTGGCCGGCCAGGTTCTGATTTTGGGTAGTGTGTGATGCAGCCACGTGTACTGTGCCATATATTTTTTTAGCGCAGTTTTTTTGGGGATCTTCCAGTGTCATAAACCTCTGCACTGCAAATTAGCAGTGCAGTGAACACATGCACATACAGCACATGCAGTTGGAAGAGCCACAAACTGCCCATATGCGCTCACGGGGATACACCCTGCACGGTTACATAAATGGTACTTAGGTACATAAAAATGAAACGGGGTCTGGCCCTCTGTCTCCATTCTCTTAGAACATCTTGGCTTCTCTTTCCCCTTCTCACTTTTCTTCTTAGATAGGAGAAAGCTGGCTTGAAGATATCTTAACATCTGCTTTAAACCCTGTTTCTCTCAAGTTTTTCAGTGACCCAGGAAAATAGCCAGGAGGAAATCAGTGTTATAGGGAAGTACAGAGAAATAAACAGAAATGGTGAAAGGATGAGAAACCTTTAGGCAAAAGAGATAGCTTTGTTATGTTCACGTCCAATCCAGGACATCATTGTGCCAAAAGCCATCCCTGGCTTTTAATAGACACGGATAAATACTCACCTCTTTCCCTACAGGCATCCCACTTCCCAGACCAGCTGTCAGGCCTACAACTTTGGCCACAAAGGCTTTAAGAGTGAGGTACTCCTTGAGGACCACTCCCCGCATGATAGTCTTCAATTCAGGAATTCCAGACCCTGAGAAAAGCAACAGGACAGAGAGTAAAGAAAGAAATAGAGGAACAGAGAGCAAGACACACAGACACATATTCCCAAGCCCCCTGCCCTCACCAACAGCCTGCGGGGAGACAAGGTGGCAGAAGGCAGCAGCAAAGAGGATAAGGATGAGTGGGTAAGTGACCCAGGCCAGGTACTGCATAAGGACGTTTGGGTACATCTCTTTGTACATCCACTTGTAAGCTGTAGGCAAACAGAGAAGGTGTCAGTGACTAGCACTTCCAAAGCAGTAGGTAAACATTAAACAAAACCTAATCAAAGCACATGATGGCCAAATCAGCAACCAGAACATCTCTGGGACTGAACTGACTGCATAATGGGCCTTACCAGTGAGGGAGAGGTTTCTTGCTTAAGGAGCAATGTGTGTGTATTAGAGGACAAAAAACTCAAAAATTGAATGAATACAAAGAGTGAATTCAGACCAAGAAAGGGCCACCCAAAATAGGATGCAGGATGCCTTAGAGGAACAGTGTGCATTTGTATTTGTTAAAAGAGAAATATTAAAATGAATACAACTCCCATGGTCAAACCATACAGTTCATACTTGGCCTGTTGCATTACATTTTCAATATTACATAAGGTAATATCTGAAGTTAACATAAATGTTCTGCAAGAGCTAATGTTTGGCAGGGATACTCTTGCTGCGAATCAGTAAGGACTCCTATGGCCCAGAATAGTGCTAGAAAAACTATACTGCAGGTAGTGGTAAAGGTATCTCATCAGCAGGGGTCCCGGTTTTCTCTGTTTAAAAATCACAAATTCTCTAATTTAAATGTAACCCTGGGCGCAACACTACCTGTGCCCTCACCTGAATAGTGGGATCCTGGGGTACCTGGTAACCAGTAGCCCTGCTCAGCTCCCTGGGTAGCTGCTGCAGGGCATAGGCGACACATAGGTGGGCACAGGGGGACATGTGCCCCCCCAAGATTGGCCACCGCTGAAGCCGCCACCAACTTCACCGCTTGCCATCCACTCCCCTCCCCGCCTCACTGCCAACGCTGCCAGCGGCATCTGCAGGTGGTCCCTGCTCACCACCACTGACACTGATGCTGGTGCCTGCGGGCAGTCCCCACTCACTACCAGAGTGCTCCCCCAGTCTCAGGAGGCACCAGTTGTTCATGCTGCAGGGTCCCTGAGTGGAAAGCCTCCCCTGACAATCAAAACAACCTTGCAGACCATTATAAAACTATTTACAGAATTTAATTATTTACAGGATAAAATACAACTAATACAATAAAACAAATAATGCTATACAAAGTAACCTGGAGATAGTGGCTGAAGGATTACTGGCTTCTCTGATACAACTTATACCAGGGGAAGGCATAGAAATTAACCATGCTAAATAAGGAATCAATAAATAAATAAAGTGATACACCAACCCATCAAGAACTTATTTAAACACTTAGGGTGCATCTACACATGGAGGCACATGTGGTTGCAGCAGCTCAAATAGAAATGGCTCAAATTTGAGTTGGGATTTTTTGCCTCAGCGCACATGCCCGAGCATGCACTTTGATGTGGGGAAAATTGTGCCATTTGGGGCAAAATAACCCTGTTTGACTCCTCCCAGATCTGCAGCTAGGAGCAGCTAGAGCCTGGCAGTATAAAAACCTGCTCTGTGCTGGCCTCAGCAGTATAAAAAGCTGCCCTGGCAAGTAGCCCAGCAGCTTCTAGGGGCCACAGGCATGTAAGTTGCTAGCTTTACTGGCAGACTGGCCTCCTGCCCCTCCTGTGGGCAGAGGGAGACCCTGGTACACGTGACACTCGAGTACACCCAGCTGCACCCCTCCACATGCAGAGGTTCTGGATGAACTTCACCCCCGACCTTTTTATTTTTGGACACCCCATCCGTGGCCCCACCAAGTCCCAGGATCTCCTGGTCAAACTCTTCCTGGCCCTGGCCAGGTGGGCCCTGTATATTATCAGGAAGGAGGCTCTGGCTGGGAAAGTGCCCGGAGACTGTGGGACCGCTTCCTTCTCACTGGTCCACACACACCTCCCAGCAGAGCACCACTGGGTGGCGTCCACTGGCTTTTGGATGCCTTTGAGGACCAGTGATTGCAGCCCAAGGGGCTCTGCTCAGTGTCCCCTTCAGGAGCACTCATTTTCATGTTTTAACCCTTTGGCCCTCACATCACTCCTATCCAGTTTTTGCCTTTATTGTCCCAAGAATTTAGTTGTTCCATTCATTCAATAGTCCCCATGAAAAGGGGCTACTAGTTAGCCAGGTGGGCCTTAGACCCCAATGTAATTGTCTGGCCAAATAGACAGGAACTTCAGGGGCCCGGCCAGCTGATATCTGTGGACATTACCCCTTGTGCCAGCTGGATTGTTGAAGCAGCCCAGAGAGTTCCCTGCACCCTCTACCCACTGCAGCAGTCTGGCAGTCAGAGTTGCTGCCTGGCTGTCACCTGCTGTCACCTGTGACAGCATGTGGCCCCCAGGCTGCGTGCCTGCCAGACCTGGATGGGATGGGGACTTCACAGCCAGTAGAAGCCCTGCCCCTGACCATGCCATTGCCCCTCACTCCCAAGCTACAGCTGGGCCTGGGGCTACAGCACAGCAGGGAGAACCAGCACCACACTCCACAATAGCAGCATGAAGCAGAGCATGACTTTAGCCTGGGGCCATACTACAAGCAGCAGGACAAGGGTGAGGGGCTCCAAGCCCTGTGCTGCCTGGGCTGGAGTGTGGCAGCTGTGGTCAGTCCAGCTCATGTGGGCAGTGTTGGAGTGAGTCCAGCCCCAGTGCAGACTGGAGGGAGGACGAGGGAACTCCTGGGTACCCCCTGCCCTGGGCTGGGGCTCCTGCACTGCATGAGGCAGCCTGGCCACAACCCTCTTCCCCACAGGTAGCATCCCTGATAGTATGAGCACTGGCCCTCAATGCCACCGACCTCACCACGCAGCTCCCCACCACCCCGAAGGACCTTCCCACCCCATTTCCGCACTGAAGGGGTAGGCACCTCCAGGCAGACCCAGGTGGCAACAACACAAAGCTGGGTTCAGTGGCAGAACCAAGTGCTACCTCACACCCCCTGCCCTGCTGCAGCCCTGGAGCCCTATCATCTTCCCCCCATCCCTGCAGCCCCCACACCACACATCCCCTCCTCACAACCCCTTCCACACACATGCCTCACATTCCCCTCCCTCTCCACAGTCCCCCACACAGTGCCCAAGCCCTGGACCTCCAATCCCTCCCCTGATCACCAAACAAACTTACCCGTATCCAGGTGCCCAAGGTGATCCCACCACCCTGCCTGGTTGTATGCTAGCCACGTGCATGCTTGCATGCATGCATGCACATGGCACCCCCTGCCTCCAGTGGCCTTCCCCCCCATTCCACCCAGCCCCAAGCAGCTCCTTGCAGGTTGGAAGGTTGCCAGCCTGCAAGGGGAAACCTGTGAACCTGTGGTTTCCTGAAGTTTCCTCCTTTAAAGGGGAAAACATGACTTTTTCTGCAGCAAACAGAAAACCCAGATCCCTGTTCATCAGGAGACATTTTCCATCCTCAGGACTGAGTTCAGTGTCTCAACAGGACACTAGAGGGTGCTGTGTTCAGAGATTTGGAACATGGGCTAATAGACTTAATGAATTGTCACTTGATTTACAAGGCAGTTTTACGGTACTTTAATGGAACTCACCTTGCAGGCTCTTGGCACTGGCATAATCCATTCCCCAGCTCACCAGTGCCATGACCAGGCCCAAAAGAACCAGGAAAATCCAGTCTTCTCCAAGTTTCTTGGTAACATATTTCTGGATGTGTCTAGCACAGTCTGTAGGAGAGACAGTCTTGAAATAAGAGAGGCAGTCAGAGCCTGTCTGTCTCTTCTTTCTCTTAGTATGCTGACATACCAACTCAGGTGGAAACATCATAAGGGTTTTCTGTTAGCCACAGAAAAATGTGAAAATATACTGACCTTTCTCCTTTAAAGGAGAAAAACATGGGAAACCTATCTGCTTGTGGCTGGGAGGAGTGGAACGCAGGGGGCACCACATGGCTCTGTGCAAGAGCACACATGTACATGGCCAGCAATACAGCAAGGCAGCAGTGGAGAACAGCTCCCCCAGCTGCCTGCAGTTAAGTCTATGTGGGGAGAGGGGGCATAGATGACTACTTATAGGAGAGCAGGAGGGGGGCAGATTGAAGCAGCCACAGTGAGGAAAAGAGTGGGGCTGGGGCTGGGGCTGGGGCTGAGGAAGCAGCCCAGCTGGGGTGGTGCTCAGGGCCTATAGCCAGGATGGGAACGGGCAGTTGCAGGTCTTGGCAGGGGAGTAAGATGGCACCACCATGATGCATTAGGGGGGCATTGGAGGCATATGCCCCCCAAAATTGTGGCACAGGGCTGTAGCCTGGCTGCATCTGTGGCCCAGCAGATAGGACCTGGTGCAGGAGGGCAGAGCAGGGTGAGGAGGCTCAGTGCCACTGCCATCACTGCTGGGAAACCTGCACCAGCTGTGCTGCCATGGTGAGGTGCCCCCTGCCCACTCAACAGCAGCAAGGGGGCACAGCACTGTACCACCACTAACACTGCTACCCCCAATGCTGCTGGGTGGGTGCAGAGGGCATCTTGCCATGGCAGCCTGGTTGGCACAGGGCTCCTGGCACCAAGCCTTACTACCCCACTCTACCTTCCTATGTGGGGTCCCATCTGCTGGGCCATCGAGGCTCCTGATGGGCAGGTTGGGGCATCCCATGGCCAGAAGCAGGAAGCCTGCATCCTCCTCTGTCCACCATTGGCTCCAACTCAGCTCCACTCTGGCCATGCTGCCTAAGGAGTAGGGGTGGGGGAGGTGGGCCAAACTCTGCACTCCACCCCAGCTGCAGCAGCTACCATCTCCTGCATATGGCAGCCAGGGCTCAGGCACTGCTGACCAGATGTGGCTAGTGCTCACAGAGCAAGGAGCAGGTAGGATGCAGCCACCAGGTCCCATAGCCTTGGCAGCTGGGGGCCCCCTCTAGCAGGGCAGTAGGTGACAGAGGACTGCAGGTCACGAATAGGGGCCCTGGCAGGGATTGGAGGACTGTGGGTCAGGACTAAGGGGCACCAGCAGGGCTGAGGATGTGGGGGGCTCTGAGTTGGAAGTGAAGGGAATCAGCAGGGACAGGGGGCTGTGGGTCAGCAGTGAGGAGCACCAGCACACCCAAGGGGATGGTTGGCTGAGGGTCAGGAGTGAGGGGCACTGGCAGGGCCAGGGGGCTGCAAGTTGGGAGTGAGGGCACTGGCAGGGACTGAGGGGATAAGAGTCAGAAGTTAGGGGCACTAGCAGGGCCAGAGAGGTGGGAGGCTTTTGGTTGGGAGTGAGGGGCTCCAGCAGGGCTGTGGGTTGGGAGTGGGGGTTAACAGCATGGGCAGGACACATACATATCAGGACTGCCCAGAGCCACAAAGCAGTGGGAGGTCAGCCACAGCTAGACCTGTATCCTGGTGAGCAGAGGGGTCAGGAACGCTGATTTTCCATGGTAAAAACCCCAAAATCAAATGCCAAAATAGGTAGGTATTTAGAATGTATTTTATAATGATTGAGGCACTGGTAAGCTTCCAAACTGCTTTAAATTTGTAAATATATCAGCAAAACCTTGTGTTATACTGATACCTATTTATATAGTGGCATTTCATTTTAATTGCAGAAAAACACAGATTTTGAGGTTTTACTCAGAGAATTTGTGATTTTTAAACAGAGAAAACCAGAATTTCTGCTCACAACCTACTGCTGGAAGACCCAGCACATCCATCGCTGTTGTAGTAAGTATGTGAAATCCTCTTCAGTTTGGGGTGATTGGGATGTTTAACTCTTTGAGTACTAGCAAGAAATATGACCCTATGAGAAAGCTATCCATGCTCCAAAAGAGATTTGTAACCCACTGTATTATGCAAGGAGAGAAGAGTTGGAGTCTTCCCATGCTGACAAATGGGTTTGGGGTATTCCTGGGAAGCAGATGGAAGAGAAATTTAGTCTTGGCTAGCCTCTTCTTTTCCTGGTAAAAGGACTCCATCCTCCTCCTCCCCCTTTACCCAGAACAAGGGTTACTTCTTCCCCTTTCACTCCACCTAAATTTCATCCATCTGGCTAGTCTACCAATTTTTTTAGTAACAAAATAAGCCTGACTGGCTGGCAGAGCTAATTAGTCCCACCTTGGCATTTGGAGTACCGGTTTTCTTTGACTTCTGACTGGTTGGCTTGTTTCGGTGGGCGCTGGCTGCTTCCTTGGTCCTCTTTATCACTCAGTAGTTTTGCTGCTTCTTTCTGTGCAAAGTCAGAGAGCTGCTCTGTGTATTGCCCGTAGAGCTAGAGGAGCAGACAGCGTGAGAGAGGAGAGTTAAAAGGCAGTTACTATCTTGTTCGCAGCGGACAGGTCCACAGAAAGATAGACAGATCCAATGAGAGTAATTTGTACAGACCCAAACATACTCAGAGAAGACAGAAACACAGAGATTCGGTCACTCACAGGTTGGCTGTCTGTCCTCCTGTCCCTCTGGTGCTCACATACTTAGAGGAAACAGGAACTTAATATTCTCAGTTGTGGCCACTGATCCAATTCCTCTGGCTGCAGTCTATGACTTCTTGTTGGGGTACATAGTACAGCCAGTAACAGCTGGGGTTTACTTCCAAGAGCCATTGGCTGTGATATGGTTTGGCATAAACACTACTTATCCCCTGTGACTGACCATCTCTTAAGCATACAGCATCTCTATCAATATTTGGCTGATTTTGGGCCCTATCCACAGCCTGTGTTTGTGCTGCAGATTCCCAATGGCTTTCACCCCAGAAATGAACCAGAGGTTCATTTCTGGGAAAAGGGCATTTAGTAGGATCATAGAATCACAGTGTGGAAGAGACCTCAAGGTTTATCTTATCCAAACTGCAGTCACCTCTCATCATCCCTAATCACTGGCAGTTTGAATTTAGTTATGAACTGATAACAAATCATCTCTTCTCTTTCTTTGAACTTAACTGTATCATTAACACCACATTTTGATGCGCAGCCCTGTTCTAAAAAGCATCTCTAAATAAATGCTGTGATGGAACTCTATGGCGCGTCTACATGTGCCCCTGACTCCGCAGTTATTACTGTGCCGTCCCGGCAGCACACGGGTCGCTTTGACCCTACTGCACAGTGGCGTTGGTGGCATGGTTCATCCCCACTAATGCTACATTGCTACAGCAGATGTAGCATTTTGTACAGGCATGCCCTATGTTCATCATCTCTCAATGACTTCAGATCAAATTATTCACTTTACAAGTAAGCTGGGTTTCTGGTTGTAGTTGTGTTGATCTAAGGACATAGGCAAGCAAAGTTCTTAGGGTAGATGTGGTATGCTTTATTAGAAAACAAAAGGTAGAGCAAGGAAGGGAGGAGGGAAATGACAGAGGGAGGGAGCCTAAGGTAAGTAAGGGAGACTCTACAGTAGTAGTTTTCCAAAGTAGAAAAGAGGCTGTCTGTGAAAATGTAAATACAGTAAAAGCTGAGTTATCTGGCACCTTACAAGCAGGCAAACTCTGTTAACCGGCATGCCGGCTTGTAAGGGCCTGTAAGGGAAAAGTGAAACACTTGCATTTTGCAGAGCCCCCATGGCCCAGGGGAAAGCAGCCTGTGCTGTTGAGCCCCACGGTACCACGGTACGGGGCATAGCAGTCTGCACAGATCCCCCCTCCCTGTCCCTGGGGGCCCATGAGGCCTGTGGTACGGGAGGCAATGCGGCAGGAGGGACGGCAACTCCCCAGACATGGCAGTACAGATGCTGCCTGAATAGGCAAAGGCGCCTGTTCGGGCTGCTCGGTTAACCAGCATATTTTGTTATTCAGCACCCTCCATTTCTCATGGGTGCTGGATAACAAAGCTTTTACTGTAGCTGCAAATTAGGAAGACAAGGAGTAGAAAAGGAGAGGGAGGGGAGAAAGCACGGAAACGGAAAGGGTTTAACATCAAGTCAGGCAGGTACCATATGAATCAGATCTCAAGCAGGTTGTAATACGTCCTAAATCCATTGTCTATGTAACCCTTGCTGTGCAGTTCTAACCACGGCCGTGTCCAGTTGTTTGGGACCTGGGGTGCCAGGTAGCTCTACCTCTTGCTCAGCTCACATAGGAGTGACCAGAGGCTCCCTGAGAGGAAAAGCTCCCTTTACAATAGAAAGACCTTGCAGACTCATAATTAACTGTTTACAGAATTTAATTATATAGAGAAAATACTTGCTACATGTATACGAACAGTAAATAATATCAAAAGTTTGAAACTCTCTATTTACGATGCACAAGGATGAATCTATACAAGAATAACAGTTGATAATTATTTATACCTAAAGGGTGCTCAAATCAATGAAAACAAAGCCAATAACTTAGGCACTATGTTAAATACTTGGTGTATTAAATCCCTAATTAATTATGTACAACTAATAGCCAGGCACCCCGACTTATGCCCAACAAATGGATGGAGGGGCAGTCCCTCAGTCCTCTCATCATACGTTTCGGGGCTCCAGCTGCCTCGGGATATCCCATGCAGGCCCAGGCATTTTGCAGTCAGCAGAGGCTGTTTCTACTCAGACCCCTGAAAAACACAGATTTTTCTCCCGGGTGTACTTGGTAGCCATGTTGGTCTGAGACAAAAAGGCATACAAAAAACTAGAACTCGTGGTTCCAAAATGATACCTTTTGGTCTAATAAAAGGTATAATTTTGGAAGCACAAATTCTAGATTTTGTATACAGTTTTTCTCCCCGCACTCTTCTTTGCCTGGGCATGGCCTCTCCAAGCCCCCAGAGCTGTTTACACAGTTAAACTCACAGAGGGAGATCAAGTTGCCCCCAGCTGACCATGCAGCACCTCCGGGCTCACTTTTTCTTAAGGCACTCGGGCACAGTGAGGCTTCCCCTCAGGTTGTGCCTTCCTAGATCTCAACTGGGACCCTTCCCTAGCTGGCATCTCTTTCCACCAAGCTGTCCCAATCCCACTACTGTCCTTTCCCCAACCACTCACACAGGGGGTTTATCACACTCTTACTGATCCCCTGCCCCAGTCTCCAAGTCCAGCAGGGAATTGCCTTCCTACTACAGCAGCATTTCCCAGCCGGCCTGCCACAGAGCACTGGTGTGCTGTAAGGCATGTCCAGGTGTGCCGCGGCATTTGTCCTGGAGCCATGGCTCCTGCCTGCTGCTGCTGCACAGCCAGACAGACCGGGGGGCTTGGCTCCAGCCAGGGATGCAAAGGCCGTGCCACCCATTTCCCCCTGCTCTGCAGCATTTGGTCGCTTGCCACTCCCCCCTGGTCTGCTGCATTCAGCCATCAGCCGGTGTGCCGTAGGGTGAATGAGGCCATGTAAGTGTGCCATGGGGTAAAAAAAAGTGGGAAACACTGCTCTAGAGGCTTCCTGGGGCTGTGTCCCCACCCCAAGGAATTTGTTCAGCTCCCTCACAAACTCCTCATGCTCGTCCTAAGGGTCTGCTCGCTCCTGCTTGAGCCTTCAGGTGCTCCACTGGCCTCTGGCCTGCCCATGAGGGGTCCAGCAGGCACCTGCAGGGTGGGACCCTGCTGAAGGCTCTTCCCAGCCCTTTTCACACAGCCTGCCTCTCTCTCTCCACTACGGGGGTAGGGAGACACTCTGGTTTTAAGGGGAGCCACCCAGCCAATCCCTGGGCTGGAATTTTCCCAGGCTCCCAAACTGCTTTTTGAATCTTGCATCCTTTTGCTGAGGACAATCTGAACTAGAAATATGGTGCCCTTGTTGGGACAATCTCCCACAAGTGTTCAGGCAGAGCCCGATGTAGAACACTTGCAAGGTCAGTGCCTCTTAAACTGCCTGTTACATCTATATTGAGTCTACACAGAACCAGCAATCACCCTAAGCCAGGGGTTCCCAACCCCTGGGCCGTGGCCCAGTACTGGGTTGGCTGCCGGTCCACAGGAGAGTTGACTGGTGGACTGGAAGTGACTGCAGATCAGCCAACTGCAGACTAGAAATGACCGGCAGTCAACCCT
>JAGPOW010003648.1:121619168-121629579 GCA_030014935.1 Caiman crocodilus | reverse complement strand
TTTTATACTGAGTATAAAAAAGGGTTGGCTGCCTGCCTGCAGTATGCCAGCCATGTCGGATCCGTAGTTTGCCAGTCTGCAGCCACGTCTGGTCCACGGTGACTTCTGGTCCATGGTTTGCCAGTCCTCAGCATAAAAAGGTTGGGAATCCCTGCCCTAAACACACCAAGAAAGCTGTACTTTACAGCCAAGCTCTTCGATTCCACCAAGTTTACACCAAGGAGAATACCCATGATCGCCGCCTCACAAATCTCAAAAGAGCCTTCCCTCAACAAGGACACTCCTCCAATGAGACAGATTGCACTTTTGAAAAAGCCACCCGAATACCATGTGACGATTTGAAGCAGTACGAAAAGAAAATCCCCCCAAACCGCACACCATTAGTTACGACCCTTCCCTGGAACTTACATAGAAAATCCTCGGTTACAAAACATAACTAGAAGAAGACCCAACTCTTAAAGAGCTCTTTCCAGAACCACCCATCCTAGCCTTCAAACAAGCACCGAACCTCGCTAACCTCATCACCAGAAGCAAATTCCCTAAGACCCAAACTACACCTAATGGATTCAGACTATGCCAGGACAATAAATGCAAAACCTGCCAACACATCATCACCTCCACAATAACCACACCCCACAATAGAACCAGTATCATTCCTGGGCCTTCCACCTGCATCTCCAGCATTTCTTTATATATATCTTATCTAGCTCATGAAATGTCCTGATGGAAAATAAATAGGAGAAACCAAACAACAACTGAGCACCAGAATGAATGCACACCAAAAATTTATCAAAGACAAGAACACCCAGTTACCTGTGGAGACACACGTCTCACAGGACAATCACTCGCTCGCCGATCTCTCAGTTCTAATCCTCCAAGGAAACTTACAAAACACCTTTCGTAGTCAAGCCTACGAACTTCACTTCATAAATCTACTGGATATTAAAAATCATGGACTCAACATAGACATTGGACTTATGACACATTACAACCTGCCTAACATCTGATTCACCAGGTAACTGCCAGACCTGACCTTGCATCCTTTTCTTTCCCACACCTTTACCCCACCCCCTCCTTTTCTATCCCTTGTCTTCCTAATTTCCAGCTATTTACTTTTTCATTTTCAGCCTCTTTTCCACCTTAGAAAACTACTGTAGAGTCTCCCTTACTTAGTTTTGGCTTTTTTCTCCCTTGTTTCCCTGCTCCCTTCCCTGCTCTACCTTTTCTTTTCCTAATTTCCACTTATTTACATTCTCACTGACATCCTGTCACACTTTTAGTTTCTTTCATTCCTTGGAGTCTCAAAACAGCTGAGACTTCCTATGCCTGAAGAAGGATGATTGTGCATGAAAGCTTGCAAAAAAACATTTTTCCTACTACTCAGTTGGTCTGATAAAAGATATCACATCTACCCAAAGAACCTTGCCTTTACAAGTAAGGACATTTTTCCTAGCTGGCAACCCTACACATTCATCCTGGGATCCAAGAATTGTCTCCTTCACAACAAATCATAAATAGTGCTGCTAAACCAATTATGACCTCACTGTTATCTGTGCATCTACATCATCTTTGAATTATGCCCATATTTACATCTCTACAAGTTATAGTGGCATCACTCTAAATCTAACTTGCTCTAGAGGGCACAGGCGGTGGAAGAGAGGGTAACAGGGCTTAGCCACCTACAAATATGGGGCAGCAGTAGGGCCACAAGGCAACCCTGCCACGGGCTTCCAGCAGCTGCAGCAGAGGTGGGGAGGGAGTGGAGGTGGAAGTAGGGCTGGAATTAGGGCAGGTGCTGCACAGCTGGTGGCGCATGGGACTGAGCTGCAAACGGTTTGTCCAGGGGGGTGCAACTCCTGCTGCTACCTGCAACCCAGGAGGCATGGGGGTCTTGTGCCTCCAGATCTGTGCAGGGCAGGGCAGGCTGCTGCTTGCAGTGGACTGGGGCTGGGGCTACACAGGGCTCTTCCCGGTGGGGGTGGGCTGGACCGGGCTGCACTTGGGGCTGGTGGTGGTGGCACTGGAAGGGGGCTATAGGGAGAGTGGGGCTGCAGCCACCCCAAAATTCACCTTAACCACCGCTCCCAGTACCACAGCTGCTTTCCCTGAGCATAGCCTGGTCCTACTACCCCGCCAGAAAAAGCCTGGTCCCAGCCTGCAGCAGCTGCCTCCCCTTGCCCTACACACCAATCCGGGGCACATGCCTACTCCCTATGACCTCCCAGGGCGCACACAGCAACAGGAGCCACTGCCCCCTCCCTGTACCGGGTGCCCCATAGATAAACCACTCACAGCTTTGTCCTTCACCCCACCCCAGATGTGCAGGGCAGGGCTTCAATCTATCCCCCACCCATGGACCTCCCCCCACAACAGACTTACCTGCTGGGGGGTTGGGTCCATGCGCACACACTCAACCCCCCCGCAAATATTTTTTTCTCCCTTCGCCTATGCTGGTGGGCCTCTACAACAGAGATGACAAGCTAAATGGGAAGATCTAAGACTGAACCTTAATTTGCAGAGGGGGTTTAAGAGACAGCTTTTAGAAAAAGGAAACTGCACATTTTGACTTTTTAACTAAGGATGTTTGATCTTGAATCACCAAAATGATAAATTCTGAGTCCCACAATGCCACATATACAGAGCCAATTGAGAGAAAAGCCAGATTTTGCCTCTGCCATTTTATATTCAATCCTTAGTGCCCCAGGAGGCTGCTCAGTCCCTAGGATGTCTCTGAAACACCTCAGTGTTTCTGCCTTGTCTCCCCACAACTATTGTGTTTGCATATCTTAACCTTTCTGCATAACCCTCAACAGCTTTACCCCCTTTTTCTGAACTCTCTCAAGGTTATGCAGCCTACTGAAAATGTTATGCCTTACCGTGACGCCACTCCCCCAGACAGCTCTAAGATGCAATTGTTAAAGCAAAACAGTTGCTTCCTTCATTTCCAGTCTCGCCTGTAGGGGTCTACTTAATTCATGGTTTCATGGTTTTCACAATCACCAGGAAATATTGCATTGGCTGCGACTTCCTGCAAAATCAACCTAACCCCCCACTCCCCCAAGTATATTTTTCATATAATAAGCTGTTTTAGAATGTCCCAATGCTTACCACAATACAAAAACAACATGACAATCATGGCAGCCATAGAGCATGTGATTGAGAGTTACTGTCTGGTAGTGATGTAGACTAAGTGAAGGCACCAGTCAGTAAAGTGAAAATGTTTTGGTGCCATGTTTTAAGAAGTTAAATATAATGCTTCATCCTTTAGACGAGTGAAAAATTTACTTTCCATGGAATTTGCTATTAAATTATATGGCAGATGACTCTCCACTAATCAGTGGTGAGGTGTGGAGCCACCAAGCAAAGCCCACAAAATTGGCTCTTCATGCTGCAACCAAGCTATGAAAATTGTGTTGTCCCACGGTGAGTTAATTAGACATCTACTCATCAGACAAGTATGTTTCAGGACTGAAGGCTTCTGTATAATCCTTATACTAACATTGCTGTCTCCATACCACTTCTGGGGGCTGAGCCTGGAGCAGGGGCAGAACTGGGACATTGAGATGGTAAACTGCATGGCTGGCAGTGCCATAGAGGAACAGCCAGCCTGTGGGCTTTAAGATGGCTGCAATCTGCCCTAGAGCAGGCACCCAGGCCTGGCAATACTCCTTGGCACTGTCCTTCAGAGAAGACAGGGAAAGCATATAGTATCGTATTGCCTGTTCTACTTTCTTTTTTTCTATTTTAAATTGAACAATGTAATTTATTTTCAGGGAAGAGGAAGATGAGTATGGTGTGGGCAAAGTTCCCTCTAAGGTGCGCGTGTATGCGACTGTACACAAGTAAAAGTCTGGCCACGCACCAACCTTTTCAGGCCATGCTCCCACTGGGAAAGGAGCTGGGCAGCAGCATGGTACACTACTAAAGGTAAGCTCCTCCCCAAGGTGAGGCAAGGCGAGGTGAGGTGGAGGCAGAGGCAGGGGCCTGGCACAGGCTCCGCCGGCTCTGGAGAACTGCTTTACTCCCCCACATCACCATGGGGAGTGTGGAGGCACGTAGCGTCAGGGCTGGGGAGTGGAGCACTTCCCCGGAGCTGGCGGAGCCCATGGAGCAGTTCCCTGGAGCCGGCAGAGCCTCACCTCGGGGCAGGCAGTGGACTCTCCCCAAGGTAAGGCAAGGCAAGGCAAGGATGGAGGTTGGGGTAGGGGCTGACGCAGGCTCTGCTGGCTCTGGGAAACTGCTCTGCTGGCTCTGGGGAAGTGCTCCATTCCCCAGCCCTGATGCCACGTGCTTCCTCGCTCCCCGAGGTGATGCAGGGGAGTGAAGCAGTTTCACGGAGCCCTCACCAGCCCCCAGCCTCCAGGCCCCAGCCCCTGCTGCCTGCCCTGGCTGAGGAATAAGGAACTTACTTTCAGTAAGTGTCCCACACTGCACTGAAAGGGGGAGGCAGGACCGAAGTGGTGCGCTCACAGATCACTACTCCTTAGAGGGAACATTGGGTGTGGGACCACCTACAGCCCCACTTTGGTAGAAAGAGGTATGGCTTTGGAGGGATGGTGAAGTGGGAGCTGGGACATACTCTCCTGGGTGCAAGGCAGGGAAATGGGAATGTATAGGGATGGGAGGCAATAGAAGGGAGTGGAGAATTCTTTTCTTTTTCAGAGCAACTGAGTGTGGGTTGGGAAGCAAAGTCGGGTCTGGCAGAGGGAATGCTCTCCTTGGTTAGATGCAGGGGACTGGAAGGGAGTGGATTGCTTCAGAATTTGGGAGGCCTTGCAGAAAACGGTTTTTGTTGCACCTTATGTTGTTATTTATTTTGCTTCTACATTTTTTGGTCTTTTTATTGTGAGCCACCCTGCATCTTTTTTGGGAAGGGCAGCATAGAAATCTAATCAGTAAATAGATACAAATCTATCATTCCTTCACACTACTCTTTGACATCTAAACATAAAGCTCTCCTTCCTGTGTCACTTCATTCAGTAAAGTCCACAGACATATATGTCAATGCTAAATAGTATAATCACTAGGATTGTGTGAAGTTTTAGGTGGTGATTCGATTTAGAGGAGATTCAGCCCGATTCAGTGGCTGAATCTCTGAATTAGAATTGAATCAGGGGACCAGTTTAAAGATCCAAATTGGTTCAAAACTCTCCTTTGATGATTCAGGAAGTCCCTGGTGGCTGCAGCAAGGAGCTGTAGCCACTCTGAGCTGGTAAGTACTAGGGGCGGGGAAGGGGACCATGGTCGGAACCCTGCCACCCCCCCCAACACCTCCCCTCCCCCAGCCCCCCCTGGCCCCCACCTACTCCCCCAGCCCCTGAATGGCTACCCCCCTGCTCGGTACTTTAAAGAAAAGCCCCAATTCCCATGGGGTGCTGCTGGGCAGGGAGGCAGTCCCTGCTGCCCTCCCACTGCCCCATGGTGCATGGGGGGCTCTGCACAAGCCCCCCACTCCCCGTCAGTCTCCCACACCCCTACGGGTGCCCCATCCAGGCCAGTTCTGGCCCTTTAAGAAAAAAAAAAGAAAAGCCACGGGACTTACCACTCCTGCAATGGCCTTGGGGCTTTGGGAGCTCGTGCAGAATCCCCCATGTGGCACGGGCAATGGGGGGAAGCGGGGATTGCCCCTGGGGGCGGGGGGGCATTCATTGGGTTTTTTTCTTAAAAGACCAGAGCTGGCCCATGCGGGGTACCCATGGGGGGGCAGGAGGAGCAAGGGGGAAGTTCAGGGGGCTCATGCAGAACCCCCCATGAAGCATGGGGCGGCGGGGGCAGCAGGAATCACCCCCCACCCAGCAGCACTGGGTGACCCAGGGCTTTTTTTTTCACAAGTGCCAGGAGCTGGGGTGAGCGGGGCAGCCATTGCCAGGCTGGGAGAGGGGTGAGGGATGAACCTGGCCTAGCTGATTCAACGATGCAGAGATTCAGCTACTGCCAGACCTCCAAATCAGACTCAGCCAAATTAAATTGGGACAGTGATTCAAATCATGAAATTAAATCACTGCCCCCCAAATCGGCTGAATTCAAATCTGAAGTGAATACTAGCCACTTCGCACAGGCCTAATAATCACACATTGTAGCAGAGTAGAAACTGGGGCCGGCAATTATTTTGGGCAGAGGGCCACTTACTGAATTTCAGCAAGCCGTTGAGGGCTGCATGACAAGCAGCTCAGAGCAGATAAATATTAATTTTCTAAATGTTTTAGGGGCCCCGCAGGCAGATAGAATGGCCTGGCAGGCCGCATCTGGCCCCCGGGCCACATTTTGCCCACCCCTGGTATAAACCATTGAATCCTTCTCCATAGTGGTCCAGTTTCTTCATCTAAAATCTATAGTGCCCCAACTCTTGTTCACATTGCTCTCCTTAACTCTATAATTAAGCTATGGGTCCACTTCACCCCAGAGAGATGATTGGCATAGAATCCCTACACCTGTGGTTAGAACATATGTGCCAAGTGTAGAGCTGATGCAAAATCTTTGCATTTCTGTGGAAGTGTACACACTTAAACCAGGGCTAAATTTGGCTGTGTGTATTTTAATCTAATTTCACAGCGTGTATGTATCCTACTTCAAGATGCTGTGATTTCTGCATATCTCATGAACTAATCTAAGCTGTAGGAGAAACCTCCAAGAACAAGCCAAGTCCTGCACAGTGTGGATAACTGAAACAATTGAAACGTCAGACATACTAGAGTTCTGTATGGAGTATTCAATGCAAAATACCCTCTAGTTAAAAACACCACTGGGAATTGGTGCAAACACTCTCCAGTATTTACACAATACCCATTTGTTAATGTGGGGTTTCGGTTGCCAATATTTCATGGTGCCTTGAAGTGTTTGCACTGTAAAGAAAGGACACAGGGTTCTCCTGAAAAGGTGCTGCAGCTGCTGTGGGTGTGCCTGGGATTCCTGAAATCAACTGAGAACCTGAGTTTTCTTGCAGGTGTGTAAGTCACAGGACTAGCAATGGATTCATAACACTTGGTGGCATCCTAGGAATCTGGCAACATCTCTCATAACAGTGGCCACTGCAAGTGCTTATAGCCAACTTTGTTTTCATTTAGAAGGCACTTTTGAAAATTTGTCTAAATGCGAGGGGTTTGCTCAGCACTTCCTCCTTTACTCTACTCATCTCCATCCAGCCTAAATATGCACTGAATCCAGAGGCAGTAATGGATCTAAAATTCAGAAAAGGATTGTGTGGTCAGAATCAGGCTCCAAACCCCTGGGGCTGGCCTCAAGCAATATAAATGTCTGGCTGCCCAGCTCCAGTAGGATCAGGCTCTCAGCTGACTTGGCAAACAGGCTCAGAAAGAATAAGGGCCTAATCTGGCTGGAGTCAGGCAACCTGCCCCCTCTTCCTGAGCTGCTTCTTGCCCACACCCCATCCCTTCCTGCCTCAGCCCCCCCAGAGCTCCCTGCCTGAATTTTCTACCCTTTCTCGGCATCCCTCAAGCTCTCTGCCCACCACTTGCAACTCCCTGCTCCTGCCCCCACTGCTCCCTTCCTGCTGCCTCCCCACCCCGGCCCACTACAACCAGAAAGTATGCACCATCCAGCTCACTGAATCCTAGCCTGGAAGGCATGGGAATGTCTTGCCCCATCAGCCCTGCCCTGTCCAGCCCTGCCCTGCCCTGCAGAGTGCTCATCTCAACCACAGGAGAATGCACACTTGATTGGCTGCTAGGAATGCCACTCAGATCCATGTCTCCAATCACAGCAGAAAGAGGGAGACTTCTAACTAAATTTCCTAGCATGTCCTTGAACCAAAAAGGCTAGCAGAGTGAGGTTTGCTGATGCTGCCCCATCCTCCACCACCACTAGAAGATGTAACCACATCACCATCCCCATCCCCGCCACAAGATCCACCATTGTCCAGAGCTCCAAGATGCAACTACAAGTGTTCAGCTCTGGTAGAATGGAAAAATTTTAAGTTCTCAAAAGAAGCCAGAGTGAAAGAAGAGGAGTCTGTACTGGGAGAAACGGAGTCTAGGTGCTGATAAAAGTGACATCTGTCACACAAGCAGCCCCTTGAAAACACTCTACAGCCAGGCCCTGACAGATGGATACGGCTGCAGAGTGCTTTAAAAGTGCCAGGTCACGCAACAAATTAACCTTCATGTCATGAGGGTTCAGATGAAGGTGCTCCAAAGCAGAGTGCCTTTATTAACTTCTGTCTGTCCCTGATGCAATCAGGGCAGGGCTGATGCAACCCAGCCCCACCTCCAATGCTGTCTGCAGAAAGGGACAGGGTTAAGGAAAGGGAAGGGAGCTCCAGTCAGGGGTTTGCCCAGCCTGAGCAGGGGGGGAGGGAGGAGGTGGAGCATGGATTGGAGCCCCCCACCCCCGCCCCAGGCTGAGCAAACCCTAACCTGGAACTCCTTCCCGTCCCTTCTCCCCCCTCCCATCCTGCAGACAGCTTCTCCTGGATTGGCTCCAAAGTGGAGCTAGATCCCGTCTCCCCCAGCCAGATGCAACAGTGAATGTGGAGACCAGCCTGAGACCCCCTCATCTAGGTGGATGGGATGGTGCAGGCAGATCGGCAGGGAACTGGTGCCCATTGCAAGGACAAGCAGGAAGCAGATTGTGGAATGCCACAATCTGCTTCCTGCAGTGTGGGGCCTCAGGCCCAAGCCTTGGCCCCACACTGTCACCACCCTGCAGTTCTAGCCCTGGCCCCAGCTCTGGCCCTGGCCACCCGTCCTGTTCCCAGACACCCACGTGTGACCCCATCATATCTCCCAAGCCCAGCGCACTCTGGCTGCAGGGGTCCCAGGCCAGTGTCCATGGAGACCCCACCTACCAGTCCATTCACTCTGGTGCCTCTGGGGGTGGGTCAGGCAATGACGGCAGGCACATACCTGCTCATGAGTGGAAGCAGAAGGCAGTGCTGGGAAACCAAGTCCACTTCTGCACCATCCCTACCCCATTGCCCCACTGCCATACTGCCTGGCCCAGTGGACTACAGCTCCCCACATGTGGGGATAGGGCAGGCTGTACTCCACACCAGCTCTGTGCCTGGGGCCACAGGACTCACAACAGCTCAGATGAAATCACTTAGTGAGCCAGATCAGGCCCAGGGGCTGTATTTTGCCCACCTTTGCATCAGGTGGTACCATCTTATTGCCCTGCAATTTTTCTAAGATGTCATGTTTCCAGGTGGACTGACAGAATGGCCCACCACCAAGCTGAAGGAGATGCTTTGGTGCCTCTTCTACAAGGAGATGGGCAGTCTTGCTCCTACCATCCCGCAGTTCCCGTGAGGAGGAAGCCTCAGAAAGCCTCAGCAGAAACCTCAGAGAGAAACACAGCCTTAGTCCAGATACTTTTCCAAACCATTCTGATAAGCACCTAGATACCCAACAACCAAACACCTACCTACTCTTGCTAATATGCACTCTTGCTAACATGCACTCAAATTGAAAGTTTCTGTTGCTATTCAAATTATTTGTGCATATGCTAATAAGTGCATAATTTTCATGGGCTGCCATGCATTGAGCTGCTTTACCAGCTTGACTGCATTACCACTGCAGCAACAAAAGAGGCTTCTCAGACAAGAGCGCATCTAGTTCAGAACTGATGTTTTCTCTACTTCCAACTATGCTCAGGGACCAAGTACTGGAAGATGAGGGGAAGCTGGAAAGATCCCAGGTATACAGTCTTGTTTATGTATTAGGTTTCCACAGGTGTTGCTGTCCAGCTTTGGGAACAGGGCAGAGAGGCATTTGTTTGAGAAGCTAAGACAGGCAGCTCCTTGGCACATGCCCTTCAGTGACCCAGTTTTGCCCTGAGAATGCATTAAAAGCTCATGTTCCCCTGCTGCTGCTTGCCCTGGAGATCTTGGCACTTCACAGCTCCCGTAATTTAGCCCTTCTTGCTGTCACCAGCACAGCACACATTCACATGCTTCTTTAAGACTTTCAGTGTCGGGAGGGGGATGTGCAATGCTTGAATCAGCAGAACCAGACACTTCAGTTAAAGTATCACAGGGCATATGAGAATCACCCATTGCCTGAGCCACTTTATCCAGGCTTTCTCACTTGTAAGTGACACTTTGGGGACACCAGCTGTCGAAAATGTCCCTTGGTTTTCCCATCTGTAACATAGAGATAATGATTCTGGCCACTTAGACTTCTGTCAAGAAACAGTTACACTGAAACCAGAAGGGTGGCTGTTGTTTGCTCAAAGTCAAACATATCCTCTGACAACCCCTGGGCACCCCTCCACAGTGGTTTCCTACATACAGCAGACATTTGTAGGCATTTATCATGTTCCTCCTTCCCTATGCATAAGATGACCAATCATCCCACATTTTCATAGTTTCATAGTTTCATAGTACCTAGGGTCAGAAGGGGCCTAGAGCAGGCCATCTAGTCTGACCCCCTGCCAATGGCAGGAAACAAGTGCTGGG
>JAGPOW010003648.1:121602416-121619068 GCA_030014935.1 Caiman crocodilus | reverse complement strand
CACCAGGTCCCCCCTCAGCCTCCGTTTACTGAGGCTGAACAGGTTCAGGTCCCTCAGACGCTCCTCATAAGGCCTGTCTTGCTGCCCACATATCATTTTTCCACACAGTAACAGGTTTGGGAGATCCTAGTGCCCCCAAGGGGTCTCTGAAATCATAATTTTTCCCCAAATTTGGGGATACTTCAGCAGTGCAGGACAGCATTGTACTGAGACACCATGCTGAATCACACAAGCTTTTTTTTTTTTTAAGGAAAATTTTTCATTTTCCAAGCCAAATTAGCCAAATCAATTCCAAATCCATGAATCATTCATTCAAGATCTATAAGTGGCCCTACTACTGGCAAACATCCTCCACCCTCATCTGGGACTTCAGATGCTTCCCAATCATTTGGCAGGCATCCTACTTGCAGGCCCAAGCCTGGAGGCTTGGGTTTCAGATGCCTCCAAGTTTTGCTTGCCCTCAGCTGTACGGGTGCAGGAGCAAGCTAGGGAGGAGTTGGCTGTTTCCATAAAGTTGCATAAAGCATAAAGCCAAGACCTTCCTATTGGTAATGGAAGTGAGAGCTTAACAATACATTACCTCCACCTGGGTACTACCCCTTGCCAAAAAAGCAGTTATCCCCAGCAACTAGGAAAACCACCTTAGTGGTCATGGTATTTCCCCTGCCAGGAAAGTCTAATTAGTTAGGGTGAGGGCTAACGAGCTGCATTGGAAGTTGATTCCCACTGGTCTGCCACCTAGACTAACTCCTCCTACACAGCTACAGGGAGCCTGCTCTGACGCACTGGAAATCCAGCAAACTCAATTAATCAAGTTTGCTGGAGCACAGAAATTGATGTGCTCCAGCAGGCTTCCATGTCACATGTATCCGTGTCCCTGTGCTGGAAAAATGGCAGCAGGGCACCTTGAACCAGACTTGATGGTCTTATAGGTCCCTTTTCGTCCTTCTTTCTATGATTCTCTGTTCAGTGAGCTTTAGTTGAAAGTGCCCCGCTGCCATTTTTCAGCTGGGGGATGCTGATACGAGTGACACATGGCCACTTTTAATTAGTGTGGCTTGCTAATTAAAGCACCCAGCGCCACATCCCTGAGCACATGTAAAAATGTCCATTAGCGCTACTTCTCAAGAGTTCTAATTTGTTTTCTTGCAGAGTCATATTAAGGCATTTAACTAAACTACTTCTGACTCTGGTTAATGGAGCATTTCCACATTTGGCACTGTGCCCTAGATTTTGGTACTCCAAAGTTGCTCACCCTTCTTAAGCACATGGGTGGGTGAGTGAGTTCATGTGCACATGGCTTCTCCAGGCCTATGGAATTGTCTCAAATAATAAATAGAGAAAAGCATTGTTTGGGCAGTGTAGGACAAAGCCTTGAAAATGAAAGCAACTGCTATTCCTAGCTCGTAGATGCATCAGAAACTCCCAGTTCTTGCCAAGGAGAAAGATTATTCACAGCACAGAACATCACATGTTCTGCTGCAGATGTTGGAGGGGAAAGTCCCTCTCCCACTGGTACTGGTTCTGAGATTACATATTTGGAATATGGTGACATACGTCAGTAGCAGAAAGTGGGGAAAGCTGCAGAGGATCCTGAGAAGCAGCTAGAGAGAGGGACCTGTAAGGAAAGATTAAAAGAGCGAAATATGTCTAGCTTCACTAAATGATGACTAAGAGGGAATATGATAACAACCTGTAAATATCTGAAGGATATAATCACTGAGGACACTAAGGAGCGGAAAGAGGATAGAAATACATACAATTAAATGTGTTAAAAATAAATTTCAAGACAGATGTAAGAAAACTTTTCTTGGTGGTGAAATCGAGTAGAGGATAGAGTCTGATAGAGCATAGAATAGAATAGGTTCCCAAAGGAAGTTTGAGATGTGTCACTTGACACATTCCAGTGAAGTCTAGAGAGAATCCCAAGGAATAGATATGTATGCAATGCTTAGATCAGAAGATTTTCTCATTGTTCATTCTTGATCTGGGCTCCCAGACTCATTTGCCAATACATCTCAATCCAAAACTCAAGCTGTTTTGTTGTTTATTTCAACCAAACCACCAGGTTTTCTACCCCTTACTATTTTAATCCTAGACACCCTTCTTTCCTTCCCCAGGTCTACCAGTACATACGCATATCTCTAACCTCCATCCTGCTGTGCAGACTGGCTACTGTTTCAATCCCGGGCTTTTCAAAGAGATCTACCAATGCTTCCTAAGTGTGCCCTGCAGCTCCTTCTCACCCATCCCCTCACTATTCCTGGCCTGGGTTCCTCACACAACTCTGCCAGTGCCCCTTCATCTTAGCCCACAGTCCTCTGTTATTCCTGTTCCGGTTCTGGGACCTTCATGCTTTACCTTTTATGAAGGCTATGAAATGATAAGATGTTAATACATTTTTTCTTGGTCTTGATGCTTAAGACCTCAGCAAACTAATTTCATGCATCAGTTCAATATCCAAACAAGTTCTAGATGCAACACTTGGGACATGAACATTTGTCCCAACCCCATCATATCTCTAGCAGCAAATGCTGTATAATCACGACACCTCCTAGTCTCTCCACACCCCCATTTTCATAAGTCTGGTCCTTTCCTCAGAGAATTCTCTGATGCAAATACCCTTCTATAGTGAAATGAATAACCTATGCTCCAAGATCCACCGCACTGTCTGGAACTGTCCTGAGAGGGCTTCTTCTTCCTCTGTGCACCAGTGTTTATATATAAGTGATTTTATCATTATCATAGGAGCATTTGCTATGGACCTCATCATACTAGGTGCCATTCAAACACAGAACAAAAAGTTCTGACAGCTTTTCCTCTCTCTTTAGTACAAGACACAACAGATGGATATAAGGAGACAGGGAAGCACAAGAGATATTAGTGAGAGGAAGCTACACACTTGAAACCTAAATGTTGTCTGATTTTATAGTCCTCTAAGGAAAGTTTTAAGTCTGATTCTGTGAGAAAGGCATGGATATGCACATGTACATGAGGCTGTCTTTGAGTGGAAGTCTGTGCGTGACTCAGCATATGAGCAAGGCTGTTTATGTATGTGTATAATATGGGTGTACATCTGTGCAAAAGGTGTGTGAAGCTGTGGGTGTGCATATACTATATATGTTTATACTAGGTGTATGAGAATGTGTGCAAGTCATGTTTGTGCAGGAATTTATGTAAGTCTGTGAATATGTATGTACATGCAAGTATACATATATACATCTGCATTTGAGACTTTATGCACTTGATATTATATGTAAGGTAGCCTGTGTCATTCTGTGTCTGTGCTGTCAATGAATTTGCAAGTAGATATATGTGGTTCATGTATACAAGTGCTGAAGAAAAATGTGTGAGGCCAAGTACAGAAATATATATGTATTTGAGGGGTTGTTCCATGTCTGTGTGTGACAAATGTTCTGATTTCCTGTGTCCTACTGCATGAGTGTATTTGCACTAAAATATATCCACAAAGAGCACCAAGAAGAAAATAATGTATGTGTATTTGTATTTGACTTCATGGGGGCACATAATTGCATAAATGAGTGCATGCTAGAGTCTACTTTATCCGCCTGGGAGCACATGGGGGTGTCATGTGGCTCTCTGTGAATCTACATAGGTCTATTTATGTTTGGAGGAGGTTTTAGAGCCCTTGCCTGCAAGCACATGTGTTCAATATAGTCACATGCATAAACTATATGTGCTCAGGGTATGTGTCTGTGTGTGTTTGTCTAGTATCAATGGGTACCTATACACATGCAGGGGCTGCTCCATTGAGCTGTAATTACAATGCACCACAGCAGATTCAGTTATTCGAGTCTGCTGGAGCATAGTAATTACTGCACTCCAGCAGACTAGTGTCATGTCAGCATCCCTGTGCTGAAAAATTATGGCAGGGGTGTTTTAACTAAAGTGCATTCAATGAGTTGTAGTTAAAGCGCCCTTGCCACCATTTTCCAGCACGGAAACACTGACACACATGATGCTTTGGGCACTTTAATTAGAGTGGCTGTTGGAGCCACTCTAATTAAAGATCTCTCTCCTCTCCTCCACCTCCCGGAGCATGTCTATAAACACCAAATTTGTCTGGCAATCTGTCTGTTATACCCATTCATTAGAAGGAAATAATTTAACACTTAATTTTATTTGCAGACATCTTTCAATTTTTCAATGTTGGTTCTTCCAAATTATTCAGTGAATGGTTCCTCTGAATATAATTCAATCTAGGACACATTTTTTCAATTCCTAGTTCAACCCCCGCCTCAAGGCAGGACGATAACCAACTAGATCATCCCAGCCAAATCTTTGTCTAGCAGAGTCTTAAAAACTGACAAGGCTGGAGAGTCCATCACCTTTCTGATTAACCTGTTCCAACATTTTACTACCCTTCTAGTGACAAAAACTTTCATACTATCTAACCTAAACTTCCCTGACCGCAACTTGGGATGGTTGCTCCTTGTTCTGTCATCTGCCACCACTGAGAACAGTCTAGCTCCATCCTCTTTCAGACCTCACTTCAAGTAGCTGAAGGCTGCTATTAAATCCCTTCTCAGTCACCTCTTCTCTAGACTAAATAAGCCCAGTTTCCTCAGCCTTTCCTCATAAATCATGTCCCCTAGCCCCCTCACCATTTTGTTACCTTCTGGTGGACTCTTTCCAATTTATCCACATTCTTTCTGTCAAACCAGATACTTCAAATGTGGCCTCACCAGAGCTGAATAGAAGAGAATAATTACTTCCCTTGACCTGCTGGCAACACTCCTATCAATGCAGTCCAGTATGCCATTAGGTTTCTTTGCAATAAGGACACACTGGTGGCTCATATTCAGCTTATTGTCCACTGTAACCCCCAGGTCCTTTTCTACAGAGCTGCTGCCCAGATAGTCAGCCCCCAGTCTATACCAGTGTATGGGATTATTCCATCTTAAGAGCAGGGCTTTGCACTTGTCCTTATTGAACCTCATGAGATTTCTTTTGGCCCAATCCTCTAATTTGTCTAGGTCACTCTGAATCCTAGCCCTACCCCTTGCCCCCAGGATACCTACTACTCCCCCCAGCTTGGTGACATCTGTAAACTTGCTGAGGGTGCACTCTGTGCCATCTTGCAGGTCATTGGTAAAGACATTGGACAAAACCTGCCCCAGGACCAACCCCTGGAGCACTCTACTTGATACTGGCTGCCAACTAGACATTGTGCCATTGATTACTAGCCTCTAGCCTCTAGAGTCCAGTGCTCTAGCCAGTTTTCTGCCCACCTTACTATCCATTCATCCTGCCCATACTTGCTTAGCTTGCCTGTGAGAATGTTGTTGTGGGAGATGGTATCAAAAGCCTTGCTAAAATCAAGGTACAGCACATCCACTGGTCTCCCCACATCCACAGAGACAGTCACCTCATCAGGTTGGTCAGGCATGACTGTGAATCCATGCTGACTGTTTCTAATCACCTTCTTCCCCTCCAAATGCTTACAAATAAATCCTCTGGGATCTGCACCATGATTTTTCCAGGGACTGAGGTGAGGCTGATTGGTCTGTAGCTCCCTGGATCCTCCTTTTTCCCTTTTTAAAATATGAGCACTGTGTTTGCCCTTTTCCAATCATCTGGGGCCTCTTCTGATTGCCATGAGTTTTCAAAGATGATGGTGGCCAGTGGCTCTGCAATCTCATCACTCTTTTCCCTCAGCACCCTCAGGTACATCTTGTCTGGCGCCATGGACTTGTATATGTCTAGCTTTTCTAAACAGTCCCTAACCTGTTCTTTCACCACTGTTGTCTGCTCACCTCCTCCCCAAACTGTGCTGCCTGGTGCAGTAGTCTGGGAGCTGACCTTGCCTGTGAAGACTGAGGCAAAGGAGGCACTGAGCACTTCAGCCTTTTCTGCATCCTGTCACAAGATTGCCTTCCCCATTCAGTAAAGGACCAACACGTTCCCTGATTCCCATCTTGCTACTAACATACTTGTAGAAACCCTTCTTGTTACCTGACAAGTGCCTGGCTAGCTACAACTCCAATTGCACTTTGGCCTTCCTGGCTTCATCCCTGCATGCCTTAGCAATGCTCTTATATTCTTCCCTATTTATTTGTCCAAGTTTCCACTTATAAGCTTCCTTTTTGTAACTTAGTTTACTGAAGAGTTCCCTGCCAAGCCAAGCCGGTCTTCTGCCATACTCGCTGGTTTTCCTGAGCATCGGGATGGTTCATTGCTGCTTTCTCAGCAAAGTTTCTTTAAAGTACAGCCAGTTTTCCTGGACTTCTCTCCCACTCAGACTCGCCTCCTAGAGGATCCTGCCCATCAGCTCCCCCAGTGAACTGAAATCTATTGTTTTGAAGTCTGAGGTCCTTACTCTGTTGCTCTCCATCCTTCCCTTCCTTAGGATCCTGAACTCAGTCATCTCATGGTCACTGGTGCCCAAGTTGCCATCCATTACTACTTTCTGCACCAATTCTTCCATGTTTGTGAGCAGCAGGTCAGGAAGAGATTGGCCTCTAGTTGGCTGCTCCAGCATTTGCACCTGGAAGTTGTCCCCAACACTGTCCAAAAACTTCCTGGATTGTCTGTGTACTGCTGTATTGCCCTCCCAGCAGATGTCAGGGTGATTAAAGTTCCCCATGAGAACCAGGGCTTGTGAAGGGAAACTTATGCACAGGAAGAGGTAAATCGGTCTCCAAGGCAGCTTTGACTCGTCACTGAGTTGCATGAGTATTTGTAAGACCATATCTTGTAAGACCAACAGTTAAAATCCATCTGTTTTTTAAAAGGAAGCTGAAAGGTCCTGTGGAAAGCATCCATGCAACGTTCCAGTATTTATCAAATGTTCAAAAATACCTTTCTGATATATGCACAATGCTCAGGACTAAACCTTTATTGATGAAAATTCTCTTTGGCAGACTACCTCTGAGCATATGGGCCATAAAGTAGATATGTGGATCTCCCTAGGAAATAATCCAGCACAGGAGAACTTGCTGCCAGGTGAAGATCAGCATAGCCCATTCCTTGCCCTCTTAGCAAATGAGTAGAGACACAGGGACAATGTCTCAGACAAGGCCAAGGGAGGGAAACCTGGGGAGGGGGCCAAGGCATGTCTATGGTTCTCAACATTTTAGATTCAAGGTACCCCACATTAGACTCAAGACCCCCCCCCTCAGAAAATGTCAGCTCTTTGCTTTTACTCATTTTTTGACTACAGAAAAATAATAGAGCAATTCTTCTGCTGCACCAACTCAGAAAAAGCACCAAAGGTCAAGATATTATTTGACACTCTGGGTTTCTATTTAAAATTTCTGGGTTTATCTTGTGAATTCTTTTAATCTGGATCATACCTAGCAATGCTAATATAATGTAGCACCCCACAACACCCTTAAAAGGCTCTCAAGACATCTCAGGGTGTCTTAGACATTTTATTACAGCTTCTACCCCCATTAGTGCTGCAATGGCCAAACACAAAGAAGAATCAGTTTAAGAGCTGAGCAAGCTTCCTCCGCACCAGAGACCAAAACAACTTCCAGCAAATCTACCAGTGAGTGTCTGTGTATTGGTATCTGTGTGTAATTCTGTATACATGCATATGCACAAGCTGCCTCTGCCTGGTTCTTGCACAGGGATAAATTGGGACTTAGATGTGTATGCCTTAGTTTATTCATCTGCATATGTTCTCTATGTTTTTCTCCCCTCATTTTTCTAGATATTGTTACCATCATGTACAGGTGCTGTGGCGTTGATAGTAGATTTTACTTATTGCGCTGCATGAATGTTAAGTGGTATGTTTTCATTCCCCCATCCTACTTTCTAACTGTATGTCTTCTCTGGACATGAGAATGACACCCAACAGCAACATGAATACCAACAGCATTCTTACATGAAAGTGTCACCGTGAAAGGACCAACTCCTGCTCTGAGGGTTAATGAGACAGGAAAGATTGGTCTGGCAGGTCACTCTGATATGGCTATGTGTGCAATGGCACCCCCACCAGGATTCCCAAAAACCATTTCAGCTTCCTTCACCCACTGGCCCCACTGAGATTTACATGACCCCAGATGTCCCCACTGCCCAGCCCTACCTGTGGGTAGCTGAGGGTGCTCTCCAGGTAGTTCAAGTCGTCCCCTTTCCCCCCAGTCTCATGCCTTGCCTCCATCGGGATCCCGTAACTGTTGCATTTCTCAAATCGGACATAATCGTACTGGGGACCAGCATCCCAAATGGCTGAGCTTGACCTGGGTTCCTCTGTCTTGTGCTCTGAGCTCTCCATTGCACTGCCCCCTCCCTGCTCTTAGCTATGACGATGCTGTTGCTCCAAGCCCAACTGAGAACCATCTAACTGTCTGACCTGCAACATGGCCAGCAGCATGGCCCCTGTCTTGCACTCCAGCTCTTGCTTCTTTTCTCTGTCTCTCGCTTTCCCCCCACCCTCCTCCTTGTGTCTCTCTCACTTTCTCCTCTTCCTGCCCAAAGGCATCTGGGGCAGTGATTGCACAGTTTAACTATATTTATAGCAACCTTCCTCTGTCACATGACTCCCCAGTGCCACATCTGATCTGAGCAAAAGGCATTAACTCCACCAGGATTGAATATCAGGTGTGTGCAAGTAGGGAACCCTGAAGGAGAGGGAAGAGAGCCTGGAGAAGACGACAATTTAGAAGAAAAAGGGTTACGTCAAGAAATAGAAAGATGGACATATAAAGTAGGCAGAAAGAGGAAATAGAAAAAGGCAGAAGTGCTGTCCAAGGGTTCTCCAGCACAGCTTCCCTGTAATAAGTGATCCATATTACTGTGGAAACAGACGTCTCTCTTCAAAATTTTTCCAGCTGCTAAAGGACTAAAAATCATGAAGCACCAAGGTATCAGGGTAAGGGGCACAGCGAACCCTTCCCCCTGCCTGCTCCTTGTGCTGAATACTGCAGCAGACCAAGGAAAGGTCAAGAAAGGTATGTACACAAATTCCCATGCCTCTCCAGCATGGTTTTGGTGTTTAAGGCCCTCACACCACACCAGAAACAGCGAGTGGGAGAGGAAACGTGCTGAATCTCTTGACAGCACTAATTGCTATTCATTATCCCCATCCTGGATATCTGCCTTTAGGAACTGTTCTTTTTTAAGATCACTGAACTGAGTTTTGTGATTCACACATGCTGATTGTTGAAGCAATAACTCTCTATTTTAATTGATCAACAATATCATCTGTGTGAGTGTTACACGGATTTAAATATTTGCAATCCCGCTTTTTGAAGTCATGTCACTCTTTCTCAGTGTAGTAAGTACCTGGCAGTCCCATGCTTCAGGGCCTTCTTTGATCTTCTGCTGGGGCTAGGAAGAGTTTTTCTCTCTCATGGATACTTTATTGGCTTCCTATTTTTTTAGGGTTTTCTCCCCTCCTTCTAAAGCGTTAGATATTGGCTCTAGCTATGTCTGGGGGGGTTGAATGTGGTCCTCTGGTGCTTCTCCCAATGTTTAGAGACTACCTACAGTCCTGTGACAGAATTGGCCTCCAAGGATGGCCATAATGCTCCTAGTGGCCAGACTACCTGTCTCCTTCAGCTCTTTAGGGTAACTTCCTCATTGTCCCATCTGCCATCCCTTGATGGAAATTGTATTTTCCAATGAGAGGCTGTTCCCCAAAGTCCCTGATTTTGTGCTCCTGAATCCATGCATGACCTAGCTGACTGGGCCTTATTGGCCCTATTCGTGCCATAAGGCACTAACTCACCTTGGGGGCATTAACTATGGCCTCAAGTTGCCCCCATACCCATGCCATGGCTCAGATTTGTCACTCCACCATTATTTTTCTTGGCTGAGAGGAGTGAAAACAGGGCTAGAGAACACACAGTTTAGAGAGGCAAGAACCAAGGGCCAGCAAGCCTGCAGCCCAAGAGGGGCAGAGATCAGGGCCAGGAGCCAGCAGCCCGAGAGGGGCAGGAGCAGGGCTGGTGATCCCACAGTCTAGAATGGGGCAGAGTTTGGGGCCAGAAGACCCATAACCCAGAATGGGGTGGCGATTGGGGCCAGAGAGACCATGAGCCAAGAGGGGCAGAAACAGGGGCTAGAGGGCCCACAACCGAGGTAGGGCAGAGATAAGAGCCCAAGAAGTGAGGTAAGAGCTTGAGCCTGAGAAGCCAGACCTGGTGTGTTGGCTCTAGGCCAAAGGGACCAGCCAGAGCAGCTGGGGGGTGGAAACTGGGAAGGCCAAAGCCCCAACAAGGGAGTGGAGGCCTGAGGTAGCCTGGTGGCATGAGATAAGGTGCCCACTTAAGTGATGACTGGAAACATCTGAGAGGCATGAGCTTGACTGTGGAGGTGCTTGGAGGTCCCAACTTAATGCCTTAAGGCAAGCACTGGGGAAGAAAGAGCACCTTAAGCTAATCAGTCTCTGAGGCCGGCCTCCCTTTCACTAAGTTTCCACCAAGACATGATGGGAGAGAAAATAAGACGAGTCATGAAATGACTTTTCATTCCACCCAGGAAGAGCACACAGCAACTGCTGAAGCTTCCTTAGCCTGACGAAGGGTTTTTGAACCCTAAAGCTTGCTTAATAACTATTCTCCAACCATTTGGGTTGGTCTAATAAAAGATATCAAATTCACCCAAGAAACCTTGTCTGCCTATGTCCTTAGACCAAGACGGTGCATGCACAGTGAAGAGAAGTCTGTGTGAGTCGGGTCTGTGTGAGTCGGCAGCGATCCTATCCAGCTTTGGATCTGGCTGCTTCAGATGGCTGCGATCTGATCCAGAGCTCTGGACCAAGTTTCCTCCTTGATCCAGCCGAAGTGGGTACGAAGCTTCAGAGCTGCCTCAGAGATCCGGCCATAGGGAATCGATGAAGTATCTATAACTTTGTTGTTTCTTGTCCAATTTGGATGAAACAAGCAGGGATGGTAGCCTCTGCTGAGAGCATGACATGTGCCAAGTTTCAAGAGTATCAGTGCAGGGGCTTGGGGGGAACTGTACCCCAAATTCTTGAAAGCCAAAATCAGGGCACGTCTGTGTGTCACACCACAGGGGGGGTCAAAACTGCAGGGCTGGCAGCTCTTACTGAGGCCACAAAGCCTGCCAAGTTTCAAGGAGATAGGTGCGGGGGTTTGGGGGGAACTGCCCCTCAAGCTGCGGACAAGCAAAACTCGTGCTATGGGCGACACTGTGTGTGTTAAGGCGTAGCAGGGTGACAGCTGCGGGGATGGTGGCCCCGGCTGTGACGCCTGCCAGCTGTGGAGGAGATCAGTGCAGGGGGGTCCTGGGGCCCTGCATCCCTAGGTGCTGACAGACAAAACTCCTGCCAAGTCTGTGTCTGTCTTGGGGCAGTTGATTGTCTGTATTGATTCTTTCCTCTCCTTAGCCTGTTTTTTTTCGGTACTAATTGATGCTCGTTAAGTTGTTATGTAGTACCTAGTCCCTGTGTATTGAGTTGGTCCCCCAGTCCCTGGTGGCTGCCTGAATCACGATTGATTGATTCATTGATTGATTGGTAACTGGGAACACAACAGCAGCTTAGCAGCCAAGCCTGCAGCAGTGTCTCCCCTCCCTGCCCCAAGACAGACACAGTCAGTCCCACAAGCACCTATGGCACAAGTTTTGCTTGTCTGCAGCTTGGGGTGCTGTTCCCCCCAAACCCCTCTGCTGATCTTCTTGAAACTTGGCAGGCTTTGTGGCCTCAGTAAGAGCTACCATCCCTGCAGTTTTCACCCTGCTATATTGTAACATCTAGATGTGATATGAGTTTTGCTTTCAAGAATTTGGTGTGCTTTTCCCCCCAAACCTCTAAATTGATCTTCTTGAAACTCAGTAGGCCTTATTCTCTTTGCAGAGTCTACCACCCCTGAAAATGTCATCCAAATCAGACAAAAAACAACCAAGTTATAGATATTTTATTGTTTCCCCATTATACCCTATGGCCGGATCTCTGAGGCAGCGCCGAACCGCTTTGGGAACCCGAACAAGGCAGCACTTCAACCTGGACGTGCTGCTTCAGGTCCAGAAGCCTCCAAAGCTTCTCTGGATCTGAAGCTCTGTCCGAAGCCTCACACAGGCACGTGTGCCACACTGCCAACAGGGCTTTGGTCACAGCCCCTTGCTGTGATCCTGAGTGCCAGTGAGGTCGCACCAACATGTCAGCACAGCTCCTGCTGAAGCTTTGCATGTGCTGTGAGCTTTATGAGCTCAATAGCACAGGATCTGCCCGGAGTCCCTGTTTTCAGCTCTGGATCCTGCTGCTGTTCACTCTTCCTTTCCCCACTCACACCCAAAATCCAACAGCAAGGAGGAAAGGGAGGGGACAAGTGATGGTAGCACACAGGCTCTGGGCTCTATTCAATCAGGGGATGAGCATTGCTGCTGCCACTGTTCATCACTCCTTTCCACTACTGCTGAATTTCAGGGGGGGGGAAGGGGGAAGAAAGAGGGAAAGAGCAAACATCACATACAGTTCCCAGAATATGTAGAGCTCCCAGCAGGAGCAGTATTGATATGGTGGGGAGCTCTGAGAGTTCACTGTGCATGCAGCACACAGCCAAAGTGGGGTGCAACTGAACCTGCATAACCCTTCTGGATCTACCCCTGTCTTGTGCCTAATTAGTAAGGAGAAGTTCATTCAAGAGTCTGGGAACACCTCATTGGCAGGAATCCTGTTCAAGAAGAGACATGGCTGCGACAACAACCAAGGAGCTCTTGCCAACATCTTTCTCCTCCTATGGAAGCTAAAAGAGAGTGGACAGCTCTGAGCTGCTATAGTTCTGCATGCATAGCTCCTGGAAATTTGCATTCTCTGTGTTAGTGGGCTTTTCCATTCTAAATTTCCATGCACACACCCCATCTTTCACTTGCAACTATCTCCCAAAGAGTAGGAGTTTTTTGGCTTTTCATTCTGGAGGCCACTGGGTGCGGGGAGACCTTCTCAAGTACCCAAAACCACAGTGTAGCTCTGGGCTTTCCACATGTTTTCTTTTGCAAAACCCAGTTTAGGGTCTTCCCTTTGCCCTGGAACTTTCCTTTGCCCTCTCTGACGCTTTCAAAGTCTTCTCTCTCTCTATCCATAGGGGTGTTACAGAATGGAGAACTCACAAGGTGCCATATGTATATGTGACAGGCTTTCTCTTCCTATAAGAACTGTAAGAAGACTAGCCTCCTCTGAGCTACCCTGATCCCTGCAAGAATATCCTAGCTGTCCCCTTCCCTGTGTCTCTTATCATCACTTCCTCATATGTGTCCAAACCACTCCAGTTCTTCCTCCTCGTATTTTACATTCATGTCTCTTACCCTTCCCCTCAGTTCCCCTTTGTCACCTGGTTTCATCACAGCATTATTCATCACTCCACTTTCTGAAGGACATATAAAGGCAGCACTGCTGGAATTTGAAAAGCAACAGATGAATCATACAATCATAGAAAACCCGTTCAGTAAGAGTCCTGTTTAAGGCAGGATTATCTCTGTCGAAGCCACCTGAGACAAGTGGGTCTGCTTGTAGTCTGTCTAACTAATCTGTTCCAACACTAAATCATCATCATAGCGAGAAGGCTTTTCTTAATATTCAAAGTAAATTTCCCTTGATACAAGTTAAGACCACTACTCCTTTTCCTATTGCCTCTGGTCACAGATATAATATTTTATCATCATCCTCATTGTAACTACCCTTCAGGCGCTGGCAAGACTAGTAAACAGTTATCATTTGGGGTGTACTGTGAGACAAGGAAAGATGCAAGGAGCGGTCACAGGCCTGTCACAATCTCAGTGTCCCTGAGAAGATCTAGCTTCTTACAACTCCCCAGTAAACGACAAGCTATCCCAAAAGGCATAGAAAAGACACAACGTCACAGGCTCCTCTACTGCTGGAATACCTAGGAGGAACACCTGAGAGCAAGGGGGCATTTGCTGCACCCCCTCCTAGGTGGTCTCCAGCTGCATCCCAGCTCCTGAAGGGCCTATACTTTCCCAAATCACAGCACTTATGGAGCCCTGCTCAGGCAACACATTACATCACTGTGAAGTTGTGGCTACAGACCACAATAGTCTTGTACTTTATTAATATATAAAACAGAAAGGAACAGAAAGTAAGGCAAGTCTCACCTGGGACGGAGGTTCTGTCCTGGCAGCCATCTGTGTTCCTCTCTCCTTCCCTCCCAAGCTACCTGACACTCTTTCCTGATTCCCCTATCTGTCTCTTGTTCCAGTCCAACACTCCCTTCTGCTGTTACAATGCTGAAGTGACCTGCTTGGAGCTGCTGTAATATAGTCCTTAATCTCCTCCAAAGTCCCCCTCCCCATGCTGCTGTCCTTCTGATGAAGGCACATGAAACTTCCCCTCCCAGGCTCTCGCTATGAGAAAATATAGAAGCTGACCTTGGGTGCTAGCACCTCTTTCGCAGCCCTGTCCTAGAAAGATTAATCACCTGACAACCCAGTGCTATCAATCACAGGATTAATGATGCAGCCAAGTAAATTTAGATTAAAAACTACAGGAAAACAGATCTGGATCAACCCCCAGGAGAAACTTCCTAACTGTTAGAGCGGTAGGAGAAGGGAACACACCACCTACGGAGGGTACAGATTCTCTTTTACTGGAGGTTTCCAAGAAGCCTGCGTCTATGCAGCAGGCTGGACTAGATGGCCTTTCAAACACTTTCTAACCCCATGATTTTATCATGCCAGTGCTGCCACCGTGAAATTATCAGACACCACACCAGTACGTGCAGAGCTGACCTTAGGGGGTTGCCATGAGCCTTGCCAGGGCTGGCCTTGCAGCTGTGCCAGGTGTGTCATGATCATTCCCATCCTCAGCAGCAGCTCCACGTGGGTGCTCAGGTAGTGGTGGGCTGTTCTGACAATTGCCAGGTGGCTGCAGCACCGCAGCCAGGGACAGAAATGAGCCAGAGACAGAGCCACCTGCCCAGGCAGCTGCATTCCCTGCACTCCTTCCAACCCCCTCCCTGCTCTTTCTCCCTGCCTGCCTCTGCCTCCAGCAGTGCCACTGACTTGAGGAGAACATGAGGGAAGGGTCCAAAATATAAGTTCACCCCAGGTACCATTTTCCCTAAGGCTGACTTTGTGTGTGAACCTTTTATTCTCACCATGGGTTAGAACTCACTTCTCTAGTGACTTAAACTTAAAGAAAAGAAAGATCACTCTATATTCTCCTTCTATAAGAATCTGATCACCTACTACTGTGCCACAGCTCCCTTGAGAATAAAATACAGCAGCTGCTTAACAACCATACATCACTGTGATCTACAACCGTTACTTAGAACAAAGGATGCAAAAGGATCCTATATCCAGCTGAAACTAAAAGAAGCTGAGGTACAAATTTGGGAAGATAAAATTGTTACTATGCAAAATGTTGTCCACATGGCAGAGTTCTGGCAACACAGAACAAGGCACTTTTCTTGCTCCAGAAAGCTAAGTCTAAGGCAGGGGCAGGCAATTATTTCAGATGGAGGGATGATTACTGAGCTTTGGCAAGCCATCAAGGGCCACATGGCAGGCAGCCGGGGCAGATAAATATTCATTTTCTAAATTTTTTAGGGGTCTTGTGGGCCAGATTGAATGGCCTGTATGGCCATATCCAGCTCGTGGGCCGCGTTTTGCCCACCCCCTCTATCTGTCCCTATATTAGACAGTACAAAGACAACCTATGGGAAGAAATAGAAACAATGGGTATTACCAATGAGGAAAAGGAATGAAGGATTCTTGAGAAGTAGGATTTAAAGAAGAAGGAAAAGTGTGTTTGATAAACACCAAAGAAAGACTATTCTACGATTGCAGGGCAGCATGACAAATAGTTCAAAGACGAAAGTAGGAAAAGAGTCAAAGGCTGTCTACATTGTGTCAGACTGTGTTAGAGCATATCACCATGAGAACACAGGCTTCCCTCCCATTCACTCCCACTCCAAAACCTGTAATGTAGCTGCCAGTACAACAATACTGGGCCCAAGGTAGAGAGGTTGGGTGTACCCTTGGCATGTACCAGAAATTGGATATATTTCATTTTTTGGCATTCAGAGCTCATGTATCTGGTGCAAATGGGCAAGGTGTGTTCTCACAGCCCTGGCCCAGTCCAAAGCAATGTAAGATGCAGTCAAAAGTAATACGGAGATAGAACTGGAAGAAGTGTAGAATATGAGATGAAGAGTAGGAAGAAATTAATGTGAGAACATACTTCAGGCAGTGAGACAAATGAAGACAGATATAGATAGAAAGCAATGAAGATGGTGGCTGTCAGGCATCGGTGGATGCCCAGCACTACCCTGGCCCCAGCCCATAGTAGCAACCTGCCTTCAGCTGATCTGGCTTGTTAAAAATCAGCCGTCGGTATCAGCCCAAAAAAATTCTATCGGTGCATCGCTATTGACATTACATCATGTTAAGGAAAAAAAATCTCCCAGAATAGCCTCAGTCAGAGTTGCCAACCCTAGGTGTGCTGGCATAGCCCTCTATAACTCTGTCCCCAGAGCCTGTGCCCATGGTGCAATGGCTGCTTTACCTCCAGGTCCCAGAAGTGCACCCAAGGGTGTTGAGGGAGCAGGCGGGGGTAATTGCTGAGACCTTGGTTCAGTTATACGAGCTTTCTTGGAGCTCTGGAAAAGTGCCGGAGGACTGGAAGGTGGCCAATGTGGTTCCCATCTTTAAGAAGGGGAGGAAGGAGGACCCGGAGAACTACAGGCCTGTCAGTCTCACCTCGG
>JAGPOW010003648.1:121579058-121598925 GCA_030014935.1 Caiman crocodilus | reverse complement strand
GGGTTCGGTTGGCCTTCCCAACCACCGTCTGACATTGGCGGCTCATGTTCATCTTGGCATCAACAATGACGCCAAGATCCCATTCCTCCACCGTGCTAGATGAGGAAAGACTGAGGGAACTGGGCTTATTTAGTCTAGAGAAGAAGAGACTCAGAGAGGACTGAATAGCAGCCTTCAACTACCTGAAGTTTGGTTTGAAGGAGGATAGAGCTAGACTGGTCTCAGTGGTGGCAGATGATAGAACAAGGAGCAAAGGTCTCAAGTTGCAGCAATGGGAAGTTTAGGTTAGATATTAGGAAGGATTTTCTCACTAGGAGGGTAGTAAAACACTGGAACAGTTTACATCGAGAGGTGGTGAAAGCTCCATCCTTGGTGGTTTTCAAGACCCAGCTAGAAAAAGCTTTGGCTGGAATGATCTAGTTGGAGCTGGTCCTCTTTTGAGCAAGGGGTTGGATTAGATGACCTCCTGAGGTCCTTTCTAACCCTAATTTTCTCTGATTCTGTGGTTCTATATATCGACAGCATTTCATAGAAGGAGAACATTGGCTACCATAGTACCCTTGCTTTACCTGTGGCAGGTTAGGGTGTTAGGTTAGGTCTGTGTGGTGTCAGAGTTGAGGGCAGTCTTATATAGAGTTTAGATTATGGTTGTATGGGATGGCTTGGAGAGGAATAATCCTGCCTCAGGCAGGGAGTTGGACTAGATGACCTCTGGAGGTCCCTTTCAGCACTTCTCTATGAGTCTATTATATGAAAAATAATTTTCTTTGGTTGGCAACGCTGGCAACCCTGCTTGACTACAAAAATGTTTTTACCCTGTGCTGCCCCCACACCAGGGGTCCCATACCTACCCCACACCCTGACACCCCTAACAGCACCCTGCATTATACTGCCCCCTGATTCCCAACCTGGCTCCGCTGGCCCCTGACTCTCACCACCCCCATCCTGGCACAGGCCCCAACCTGCTGCCTCTCCTCATCACCCCACAACCCAGGCACTCCACCCCAGCCATAGTGTCTCCCTCCCTGTCTGCCTGTCTTAGGTCTGGGTGGCCCTGCATACATTTGAGAGGAAGACTGAGCAGCACAGGCAGATGATGGCCAGCACATAGCTAAAGTGGGAGTGAAGAAGGGGCTCCAAAGGCTCCCATGGGCCAGATAGCCCTGGCAGATATTTCCCTGCAAGGCACTAAGCTGTGTTTCCATGTAGTGGCTTTGTTCTGCTTAATCTGTCCATCAACACTTGAATCTAACCTCATTCTGGAAGTGACAACACATCTTCAAATGAGCTAACTGTTTCTTAAGTTTTTACGGACGATTCTTTTTTTTTATGAACTTCAAGGACAGGTGTTTTTAGCCTGTTTTTTTTACATACTCTTCATAAATTTATAGACAGTTGTCAATCCTGATGTGATGGAGTAGCACAAGGGGAGCACTGCAGAAGGGATGGGCAGCATGGCACAGCTCTTTGCCACCAATCCCCAATGCCAGACTGGACCTTTGCAGCCAGAATTGGACCTCTTTACTGGCCGATTCTGTCTGCAGGCTGTAAGTTTCCAAATCTTGGTGTAGACAGCCAAAGAGCTAAAGTCTATTTTATCCATCACAAGCCCAATCCATAGCTCCTCACAATGTCCTAGCTTAATTACGTACGATAAGGGAATTGTTCTGTTTGCCATGAGCATCCTGTAATCTTTCTTTATTTTCAAAGGGAGGCAAGCACGAAGTATGTGTGTCTACATAGATGCAAACTATTTCTCCTCACAGTGGCACACAGCTCTCCCACTTACTTTTATGGTCAGTCCTTAGAAACCTGCAGAGATGGATCTTAGCTTAACAGGAGGCACTTTGCTCCCCATTCATTTCAATGGAGAATTCTAGCCCATGCAAAGATATCTCCATCTGCTCTGAATACTATTATCCTCTGACCACACGTAATACATGCTTCTTAGCAGAAATTTTAGCCTAAGCAGATAGACATATACATAGAAAACAATATAAACTTGCTTCTTCTCCGGTATTATAGGGGCTGGAGCATTTAGCCAGGGACCATGAGATCTGGATCCAAAGACCACCTCCCTCAATTTGAAGTGTTTTGAATCCATTCCTTATGCCCCCGCAAACTGTTCTAACCAAAGAGAGATTTGACAGCCGCTGAGTTAGCTGATGACCTGTAAGTCAGAATGGACTAGTGACAAAGACTGGAGAAGGCTGATTATTGTACATGTGCGGGCTTTCTTTTTCTGAAAAGATAACCCAACACCTTGAGGTTTGCTTCTATCAATCTGCCAGGCTTTCTTTTCCTCTCTTGAGACAAAGGCACACACTCCTTCCTGTTAGGAACACTGAATCACAGCTCCCAACAGGTCTTTCCTTCATGAAGAAATGTAGTAAAGAGGATTAACACTCAAAAGGTTTTTCAAAAAGTGCCATCCGGGCATCTATTCCAGAACTCCCGGGAGGCAGCTCCAAGCAGGCGGGACATCATGTGGAGAAACCAGCCCGCTGCCCCCAGCACTGTTTATGCAGTTCTCCCAATAATACAACATGCACAAACAGCATTAGACACAAGAGCTTATTTCCTCCCTGCCAGAGCAGCATCCTCTTCCATGAGTCAAAGCCAGGAACGAATGAACTTTAGTTAAAGTGCCCCCGCCACCATTTTAAAGAGTGGGGACACTGGTATGTGAGACGTGGAGGCTGTTTGAAGCACACTAATTAATTGGGGCAGATTAATCGAGTCTGCTCCAATGTGCTGTAATTACACTGCATCAGGGCAGCCTTCCAGTACGTCTACAGGCACCCTTTGATGTAGGAACTCTCTCTTAAATTAAGACAATGTGAACTCATTTACTGAGTAAACACGCAAGGAATTATGCTTAGAAAACTGCAAACTAGTAGACCCTAAGATGTTTAATTATGATATGTTAAAGCGTTTGCTTGCTTGACCAGAACCTGGGTAAAAGCAGAAGAGCCAAGCTGGAGAAAAAAATGTCATAGGCAAGAAGAGTTCAGAAGGGGAGACATAGGTTAAGAGAAGTGAGCTCAAGGCCAAGTAGAGTTAATTTAGTGGTTTTATGTTGGTTAGATCTGGTTTAAGGCAGTTTATATTGGCGATTAAAAATAGGCATGTCTGGAGCCAGGGGGCACTGTGGACTGAAGTAGATGGCAGGCTAACAGATTTCTGCTATTTTGTGATATTTTCTGTCACTTTTAGTTGCTAAGGTTCTTCCAAGCTTTACAAAAATTATACTTGGGACTATCATAGATCATTCTTTATGACTGAAAAAACGTTCACTCCACTTCACTGTCAGGAGCTATCAAAAAACCGAGAAGATTAAAGAGCCCCTTAACTTCCTAGATTGTAAGATCTGAGAGGCAGATACATGACTTGATTTCTCTGAGGCAGGGCATAGCTTCAGAGCTAGCTAGCATTAAAATTACAGTGAGCAAGACTCAGGAATTTGTTATGAATATCCAGGCTTCATTGGATGCCCTGGTGAAACAGGTTTTTGGAGTGAAGGACAGAGTTTCTTTCTGTGAGAGTCAGGCTACTGAAATGGCTTGGCAGACAGGTTCCCACAGCAAATAGCTGCGGGCTCTGAGAGACAACGGCTAGGTACAGACCTTACACTTAATGTGCTTTAAGCATGCAGACAATGTTTGACAGCTATGACAGAACAGATGTTCATGGCACATAAAGGGCTTTAAAAATGGTGGATCCTGGAAGGATTTGTACTAAAAATTGGAAGGAGAATGAGGCTTTCTTCAGACAACTAGTGGAAGTTTCTAGATAACAGTCCCTGGTTATCATGGGGGACTTCAATCACCCAGGGCGTTTATACACCTGCTCTGTGGGGCACTTTAATTAAAGCAGCTCTGAGAGCTGCTCTAGTCAAACTAGCTTTAGATAAAGTGCCCCTACCACCATTTTTAAGCATGGGCATGCTGATACACAAGATGCTGGAGTCTGCTGGTGTGCAGTAATTACCATGTGGTACCATCTGGAGTGCACTGGAGCAGCATTGCTGCTCGTGTATAGGTGCCCTCAGACATCTTTTGGGAGGGCAAGACAGCAGACACAGAAAATCCAGGAAGCTTTTGGAGGATGTTGGAGACAACTTCCTGGTGCAAGTGTTAGAGACCAGCCAGAGGCCATGTTCTTCTTGACCTGCTGCTTACAAACAGGAAAGAATTAGTGGGTGATGTAGAAATGAATGGAAACTGGGCAGCAATGACCACAAGACCATCAAGTTCAAGATCCTGACAAAAGCAAGAAAGTAGAGCAGCAGAGTATGGACCCTGGACTTTGGAAAAGCAGACTTTGACTCCCATAGGGAATTGATGGGCAGGATCTCCTGGGAGGCCCGTCTGAGTGGGAAAGGAGTCCAAGACAGTCAGTTGTACTTTAAAGAAACTTTACTGAGGGTGCAGGAACAAACTGTCCCAATGTGCAGGAAGACTAGTAAATATGGCAGGCAACTAGCTTGGCTTAGCAGAGAACATTTTGGTGAGTGTGAACACAGAAAGGAAGCTTACAAGAAGTGGATGCTTGGACAGATGACTAGGCAGGAGTATAAGAACATTGCTCGGGCTTGCAGGGATGAAGTCAGGAAGGTCAAAGCACAACTGGACCTGCAGCTAGCAAGGGACATCAAGGGTAATAAAAGGGTTTATACAAGTATGTTAGCAACAAGAAGAAGGTCAGGGGAAGTCTGGCTCTCTTTCTGAATGGAGGAGGCAACCTAGTGATAGATGGTGAGAAAAAAGCTGAACTACTCAATGCCTCTTTTAACTTAGTCTTCACAGGCACGGTTAGTTCCCAGACTACTGCAGCAGGCAGCACAGTTTGGGGAAGAGATGAGCAGCCCTCAGTGGTGAAAAAATAGGTGTGGCAGGGCACTGTTGGTGCCTGACACTTTAAGGGCTGAGCCAAACAGCCAGCAGGTGCTTGATTACAGCAGCCATTTTGAAACACTGGCTGCCTACATAAAGAGAACAGTTTGCTGCTGGTAGTGAGGTAGAAGTGTTGCTTGGTTGGAATATTGCATGGTACAGTTTGGAGGTAAGGGTAAGAGGTTATGGGGATGGTTTGGAGGCTGCTGGATGTGACCTAAAAGTGCACCCTGCCAGGAGTGGGTGGTCTGGTGGAGCTCCTAGTGGTGTGGAAACTCCAGAAAAATGTCAGGCCAGTTACCACTCTAGTGAAAGGTGGGTAGGGGGTGCTTAACCCCAGCCCTCACCTTTAGTTGGGTTATATGATCCATCCAATCCAGGAAAGGCCAGGTAAGCTTTGCAGGGCCAGGAATTCTGTGGAGCACTGGAGCTAGAAATGGGGGCCCAGACCTACTCCTCTTTCCCCCCACCCCACTTATGCTGCTGTGGTGGGGAGTGGGCCCAGAGCCCAAGCAGCAGAAGATAAGAGGGAGTAGGCCTGCTTCCCCCCCACCTTGTCATTCTTGATGGCAATTGACTACTTAAGTATAAAAATCCTAAGTGCACATCAGAATCTTTGCTCTTCAGCCCTGAAGTACGGTTTTTGCTGAATTTCCAAGCTGCAGATGAAACAGATAAGCCTAGGGTCTTTGGCCGGTGTACCCCCTGTGATCAGTTGAGAGGCAGGGAGTCCCCCGGCAGCTGGCTGACAAGAGGGGGAAGGGAGTGTTCCCTCAGTGGCCAGTCTATGAGCAGAGGGGTCTCCTGGCAGCCAGTTGACAAGCAGAACTGGAAGTGCTGGCGGCAAAACTGGAAATGTTGGTAGCTTCTCCTTGCCGCTTCTGCATACCCCGTGAGGTCTTCCAAAGTACCCCCGGGGTACCTGTATCCCTGGTTGACAACCCCTGAGATAAGCACTTCTTTGAAACCTAAAACTAGGTAAAAAGCCCTTCTTCCTAAGAGGTTAGCTACCTGTTGGAGCAGGGGTGGGCAATTATTTTGGGTGGAGGGCCCCTTAATGAACTTTGGCTAGCCATCAAGAGCCACATGACTGCCAGCCAGAAGCAGATAAATATACATTTTCTAAAATGTTTAGGGGATAGAATGGCCTGGTGAGCTGCATCTGGCCCACGGGCCACATTTTGCCCACCCCATGTTAGACCCTTTAAAGACTTTAGGACTCTGTGAGCATGTCTACACAAAGTGTTAGCATGCAGTAGACTAATTGAATGCACAGGAAAGCAGGTGCAGGTGCTTACTGCACAGTAAATGACTTTGTTTTCTGTCAACCCCACCACCGGGGAACCACCCAGCCTAGCCCCAAGGCCATGGGACTTGGAGCTTCTCCAGGCTGGGGGCTGAAATAGCTCTTTGCCTACCCCAGCCTGGCCTTTGAAACTCTGCAGTGATCCCAGGGTATATGCTACTTGCTGCCTGACTCTGGCCACTGAGTACCCCTCTTCCCCCCTGCCCAGCTTGGTTGAGCACCCCCTGGTCCCCAGAGTTGTCTTCACAGTATGCAGGGAGGCAGGCAGTGAAAAACTTTATTTAGTAGCCAGTGCCCTCTCAGCTAGGTAGGCACAGGTCTCATACTGAGAAATGTGTCAATGCTGGCAGTGATGTCATCTTAAGCACTGCTACCCCTTCAGGTGGTAGCAAGCTTTGCGGGGAAGTAAGGGCTTGCCCACTGTACTATCAAAGCTCAGAGTCTCACACCACGTTCTCAGGTGTGCCTGGGGCACCATGGTGATCATCATCATCAGGGCACAGTGTGTTGGGCACCCCTTGGTCTGCACAAATAGCTCCTTGTGGTGCCCTTGGGACACTCTTCCCTGGGGCAAGCTCAAGCTGCAGGGCGTGTGCGTGGGGGGGGCTGCCCCAAGGCAGAGAGGCCCCCTAAGGGAGGGCAGGGACACCACTAGCTCCACATCCCAGTTGGCCAAAATCCCTTGCTCCTCAAGCCCAGGCGCTGTGGGCCTTGCTGCAACAGAGGAAATAACATGAACTGTACCAGGTCATCTCAGAAATGTTGCAAACTCTCTCACAAACATCCTCTTTCTCCTGGCTCTGCCAGAACAGCATCTGCACATGGGAGAGGGAGGGCCCAGCTGCACATGGAAATGCACCTTCAGGCTCACCTTGTTTTGGCCAGGGCCCTTGATATCCACCAGCTCTGGCAGTGGCAGTCCCAGGACTGGACCCTCCTGTTGGACCAGCTGGTCACCATGGCAGAGGAGTGCCAGCAGACTCATGGGCCTGGTGCATGGAGGACATCATGTGAGTTGGAAAGGGTCACAAGTGAGCTGGAGAGGTACTGGGTAGATCTGGTGTTCCTGGCCCTTGATGAAAGCCACATCCCCCTCAAGAGGATGGTGGAGACTCACCCTTGCCTCGGGTGAGCCCCGACTCACCAGCCTTGCTGCAGATGTGCACCCACAATGGTGCAGCCAGAGGCTGGAGTACTGGGCGCCTGTCCCTAGGTTCTGCCCTTTAAGCTCCTCCATCTCACTGCCTCCATCATGGAAGGACACACAGAACATTGTACATAGTCAGGGAAGAGGGAGCTTAATTTGTGGTGGGGCTTTGTGGGGGGAGTGGGGAGGGACTCTGTGGCTTGAGGGGAGTGGTTACAGGGTCTGTTTTGAAGGGGAGGGGAGGATAGACTCTGTGTCTGGAGAGAGAAAGTGCTTTCCAGAAACCTGTCCACAGTGACCGTGGTGCTGGGGGTGTGTGGTGGGACTGGAGTCTGTGGCCAGATGACCTACAGTGGGAGGTGCAGCAGCAGGTGGTCTGCCAGTGCCTCTTGCATCTGGTGCCCTGGCCCCTTCTGCCAGGTGTATAGCTTACTTGGGGCCTCAATTGAGAGAGTGGGGAGGGGCTGTCACTGTCATTGCTACCACTGCTGTCACTCCCAGGGCCAGGTGTCCTCTACCTGCTGTGCCTCTTCCACTCAGGTCTCCTGGAAGAGTCCCCCACCAGAACTCACAAGTGATATGCAGCACAGAGGGTGTGACAATGACCCAGTGGGATGTTGGCTTCCGTGATCTCAAGGCAGGTGGTGAAGGTGTGCCACTGTCCCTTCAGGTGGCCAAAAGTACACTCAACCAGCATGTAGGTCTGGTCCGGATACCATTAGAAGTGTGCCTGGCAGGGGTTCAGGTGACCTGCATAGGGCCACATGAGCCAGGGAAGGAGCAGGTAGGTGAAATCTCTGAGGAGAGGTGGAACCACCACCTCACCCAGCTGGAGATGTGGCACCCCTGGCATGACGCACGAGCTCTACACCAGAGCTGGTATGGTGGAGTTGCAGAGGACACTGGCATTGTAGGTGCTGCCTACCTAGCTGATGCTGGCATTGGTGAAGGTGCTATAGTGATCAACAGCAGCCTGGAGCACAGCGGAGTGAAAGCCCTGACGAATGTAGTACGGGTTGGTTGCTGCCAGGTGGGTAGGTGACAGGGATGTGGGATCTATCCAGGGCTCCAGTGCACTGGGGGAAGCCCAGGGCATGGAACCCTGCCGCTACCTCCAAGGGGTCATGCACCCAGAGCATGGTGTGCCATGGAGTTTATGTGAAGGGGTGGCTGCACACCTGTGTGAACAGTGGTGGCCTGCCTGTCCTGGTACAGGTGGAGCTGATCAAAGAGCTCCTGGAAGGTGGCCCAGGTCATCCAAAATGAGTCCAGCCACTGCTCATCATCCCAGGTGCACTGGATATGCAGCCACCTGTCTTGGCTGGCCGGGTGGGCCCACGGGCAGCAGGGCTAGAGCCCAAGGAGCTTTCAGACAGCACCAGTGGCAGTATCCATGTGCACCTCACTGGCATCTCTGCCAGGATCCAGGTGGCAGCCTAGGAGCTGAGCAGCATCAGCACAGGGGCAGGGGGCCTCAGATGCTGAGGTGAGCCTGGCCACACAGCAGCAGTGTGGGGGGCCAGGCAGGCTGAGACTGACCTGGGCCGGGTGGTGGCCACCATGGCAGTGAAGCATGGCAAGCAGGGTGGCAAGTAGGAGCCCAGGGCATGGGGCATTGCTCCTGGGCGTGGAGCAGCCATCTCATGGTGGACACAGGCTCCAGTGACAGTCAGGGAGGATTGTGCCAGTGCATTGCAGACTGCTCTTGGCCAGAAATGCACGTGGCCAGGGAACATCATATGGGGCTGACTTTTTAAAAGGGCCCCTGGCTCCAGGCAGCTGTAGCAGGAGCCTCCAGCTCCCCCTGGCTGCTGCAGGGGGTGGCACAGAGCTAGAAGAGGCCTGGAGGAGGTTAGTGCCATGAGGAGCAAATTTGCTCCCAAGTGGCTGCAGCTTACTGCACAGTTACTTACTGCACAGTAAGCCCATATAGCATTGATTGCACATGTAGCTGTGCCCTGTAGATATCAGATTATTCTTTTTGATTTTGGATATTAAAAATTCTGTTTGTCTTGAACACTTGATTATTTGGTTTGATAGGTCTTGCCTGTTTTGTCTTATCATTCATATACTCAGTATTGCAATATTAGTGTCACTATTAAAAATGGACTTACATTTATTCTCCTGAGGACTTGATTTTGGGGGAATAGGCTCCTTGAACCTTCCTTGGTCCCCAAAATACATGTGGGCGTTAACCAAACACAAAGCCAATACACATCAATTGACCATGTCTGCACAGTATACTTTAATTCTAGGTACTGGCAAGTTCACACAGGATTGTTTCTGACCCAAAAGAACCCATTAACTGAGGATAACCTTTTGGGCACTTCCAGCCTGGAGTAGGAAGTGCCTCTTCCTGCCCTCATTTCAGATCTACAGTGCCCCATTTGCCAAAACTTTCTCTTCTGAATGGATACCATGACTAAGGAGAGTCTAGCAACAATGAGTGATGACTTAAAGCCAGTTTCATTTCTGTGCTTTGTATTGGGAAGTAGGTTCCTTGCAATAACCTCTGTTAACACATCGGGAATGCTACCAGTCTTTTGATGGCCTGAATGAATATTGTTCCAGTTTTAGATATATACAAAACTTTTGGAAGGACACAGGTCTGATGGATCTGTACTTGTATAGTTTCCCCTTTTATCTCCTGAGTAAAGCCTTAAGTCCTGAAGCTGCTAATGTTTTCCAAACCTTGTGGGTTTACTCCCCACCATAGTAGTCAGATGCTCTTGCACCCCTCCTACTTCATCCGTCACCATCATTTCTCTCACCACAAGTTCATTTGCCACTAACAGGAGAATCAGCAGCAGGGGAACTAGCAGCAATCTGCAGCAAGGGGAACCAGTAGCAGGGGAAGAGGTGGTAGCAGCTGAAGTGGAAGCACAAAAATGACTAACTACAGTGGCACTACAGATTGCCACTGTGATTCACATGCACCTTCCCCCTCACCCCTGCAAAAGGGACCTTTCACACTCCACCACTGGGGTACCCTACAGTTCAGAAAATACAGCATTATGCTAATTTTCTCACTACTCCCAACTGACAGCTGTTTGACTATATAGACAAAGCAATTCATTTCATTTTCTGTTGACTGAGCAGCAAGAGAGAAAAGGTATTTCCCCTCTTCTTTGACAGTTGTTCAGATATTTGAAGACTACCAGTATGTCCTCTCTTGGGTACCTTTTCTGCAAGCTGAACATGCCCATTTCTTGCAGCCTCTCCTCATATGACTTGTCTTCCAAGCTGCCATTTTTCTCACCTGCCTCTAGACCCTCTGCAATTTCTCCATGTCCTTTTTAAAATGTGGAGTCCTTCCTTCCTACCTTTCTCAGTCCTCTAAAAACTAAGTAGACCTCTTCCAGCATAGCCCAAAAGCTTGCTAAGAAGAATTTTTCCAACTATTTGAGTTGCTCTAATAAAAGATAGCAGATTTACCCAAAGAACCTGGTCTTCCGGTGTAGGTGCTTCACTGCAGATCTTAAGAATATGAGTTGCATTTGCTCCTAGTGTTTTCAAGTCTGGGTACAGTGTCCTTAAGGGTAGTTAAATGATTTCTTGTGTTTATTTAATCTCTGGAGGATTGTATCTCAAACTGAACAAGTACTACCATTAGTCTTGCTTTTTTAAGTGAGGTGAGCCTTATGAAACTTCCATTTTTTGGCATCATGATTGGACAGTTTTACATGCAAGTTGTAGGTCGTTAATTCTGGTTCCTTCTGCTGCCTTTTTCCCAGGTTGGCAAAGTAGACTTCCCAGCATCTGATGCATTCTGCCTGACTTCAGACTACCACACTCAACTAACTCTCTCTCTTCCCAATCTTTTTTTTTTTTTTGCTTTCACCCAAAAGTACCATGTAGCTGTTCACATTCACCATCATCAAGACAGTATCTACCCTTAGATATCTTTTGTAGGATTTAATATGTCTTATTAGATGGCCAAGGACATTGCTGGTAGCATTTTCCTGCAACTTCCCAGAAAGCTATACTTACGGCTGTCTAAACTGATTTCAGGTCACTGCCACACAACAATTCATACAACTGTAGCAGGCTGCCTCAGAAATGTATTTGAAACCATCCTTGTCACATTTGGCTCTGAAATAACAAACACCACTCAGTGACCATGTCTACATGAGACACTTGTATAAACAAGTACTAAATGACTGTGCAGTAACTGGAGTTACTGTGCAGTTGCAGCAAGGAATGGCTTTTTTTTGTGACCCTGACTGCACAGTAGCTCATGGCTATTGTGCAGTAGCATTGTGCTATGCTTCCTGCCATGCAACAATACTGCAAGGTACTCACGAGCTACTGTGCAGTCAGTGTTTTGTGTAGATGCAGCCAGTGAGAATTTTTTCCTGTGCACCACATAATATTACCTTCATCTGTAGTAAGTGGTTAAAGCATCAAGATAACCACTAGGTAATCTGGCTACCTATTGAAGATCAGAGTAGGAATGAGCTGAAACCATATTTTGGTCCAAAACCATTGTACAACAATAAAATTGTACTGGTTTCAAGAAATGGAGAAGCACAAGTTAAAACTGATCATCACTTTTTCATTAAAAAAAAAAATGTACCTACTTCAGTTCCAATACAGGAACATTGCTTGGTATGACGCACAACATGTCATTTATCACAGGTGACAATTTAAATATCAGCATTGTTAACTATATCATTACTCTTCACAACATTCAAGGAAGGAAGTATATTATAAGAAATATCCTCAGCAAACCTTAAAGGGGTGCCATGCCAACATGTAAATGAAAATATGTAGAACTTGAATTATATATGTAAAAGCTGTGTCCAGGGTACATACACAAGAATTGTGTGCAAATGGTAGGGCCGTGCAAAGCTTTGGTCTCCAATTCAATTTGGCAGAGATTCGGCCCGATTTGATGGCTGAATCTGAATCCAAATCAAATCAGAGGACCCTTTAATCTCTCTGAATCAAACTGGAACCCTCCAAATTGATTTGGAGAGATTCAGAAAGATTTGGCAATTTGGACATACACACAGCTTTAAATGTTTTTTTTCTACATGCCCCTAGGTACCAGGCGGCTTGTGAATGCTGAGATGTTGGGGCAGATGGAGCGTCCTACAGAAGCACGGGGGGCTCCCCAGCACGCTTGGCAGCAATCCGGAAGTGGGCCAGAAGCACTTCGGGTCCACTTCCCAGTCTGCTGGAGAATGTGCAGGCCCCCACTCCCACCCCTACCCCCTTGGCTCAGCAACTGGTGCCTCCTGGCTTTGTGGGGGCACCCAGAGTCCTCTGGCGGCCAATCGTTGAATCAGCATGAAATCTTCAGATTCGGATTTGGCTGAATTGAATCAGGGACAGTGATCTGAAAAAATGAATCAAATCACTGTCCCCAATTCAGGCTGGATCTGAATCAAATAGGGCCCATTTTGCACACCCCTAGCAAGTGGTTTCATTTTTCTGAAGAATGCTCAAATTACAAGAGTTTGGAAAACACTGTTCTAGCTGAGGTGGAGCAACATGATTTTGCCCTCTCTCTCTCTCTCTCTCACTCCTGCCAAGGCTTTATCTATACTTAAAAGTTTTACCATTTTGATATGGTATAGTTAACACAGCCACACACTCCTCATCCGGTCGCAATTACAATGACAGCAAGCAGTTGAACTGATTGTACTGGTTAGTGTACTTTTTATTGTGCAATATTAGGTAGATGCCATGAAACAAAATAAACAATACTAGCATAAAATTGCATCTTTCCTAGGGCTCATAAGCAGTATGCTATGTCAGTAAAAAAAAAAAAATACAACTTCTGACATAGCTATGGTAGTAAACCTTTTTTTTTTTTTTTTTTTTTTTTTTTTTAGTGTAGACCTGATAACATACACACATCTTGTTGCAGCAAATGCTTTACAGACCCAGGAGACAGAACTCTCTCTCCCCATTCCCACAGTATGTTCCTCAGCAGCAATGTGACAGGAGATGAAGAATGAGGGAAAATGAGAGAAGAGAGCTCACTTCTCAGCCAGCCCTATAAATCCATCACCGGCAAGGCCAAAGCAATCACCTGTGGCGATAACCTTCCCTTTTGTCCCTGGTCAATGATAAGGGGATGAGAATGACACACATGGGACCCTCTCCCCACTTTTGGGCTCCACAGAGGAGTGAGAACCGTCGGGTAGTAGAGGGGAGAAATATGTGAGCGGAGATGGACTCCTGACTGCTGCACTGAGTGGAGCTTTGGCACCAGTTTCAGCTAGGATGTAAAAAGCGCTCTCTCTGCAGCACTCATAAAACTGAAGCTGCTAAAGATTAACTTCCCAGAACTGACTGCAGCTGCTGCAAAGGGGAGGAGGCTAAGGAGAATAGCGCAGACCCAAGTCGGAGAGCTGTGGGGGCTACGGCAAGAATACCAAGGGAACTGCGGATCAGGATTGAAGTTGTTGAACTGCAGATCAGAATAACAGATTTGAAATAGTAGGGTGAGGAGGAGCTATGTGGCAAGACACTGACACAAGTGTGTGGGCAAGAGTAGGAGGAAGGATTACAAAAATGGAAATACCCTGTAGTGAGAACTGTTTTCAGTCCATTTATTTTGGCAACTGGAAGCAAAACTAGGACCTAATAAGTTAACTAAAGGAGTTTGAGAAGAGATTGAATTTAGAACTCCTGTTTTAGTGTTTAATTCAGGTGATATTCTCACATATGATCAGGGCCTGAGTCAGAAAAATCAGCCAGGATGATTGTGACCTGGATGGGAGCAAGCCACAACCCCTAGATACAGCTCAACTTCTGTTCATCTATATCAGATACATATCAGAGGCAGTTTCTAAGCTCTTAGTCCACAATGCACTTCAGTAGGGACCAACTGGAAAGGAACTGGAACACAGACACTAAGGAAATCCTCTCCAGTATATTCCTGCTCCTGGGCAAATGGAAGAATCCTATTTTGTCCATGGAGGTGCATATTTCTTTTGTTCTGTGAATGGAGAGTACTGAGAGCCGCTGGAGGAAGATACTATTTGCTTTACAGAATCACAGGGCATTCCTTTTGCAAGAGATGGTGCTTAGGCGCTTTTATGGGTGGATCCTAGTGAAACAAAGCTCTCCCTTCCCAGTGGGAAATCTTAACCAACTGCTAAAATGCCTCCATCTGGTCACAGTTCTACTTGATCTTGATAGCATAAGATCTTAGTGGGTCTCAGTGTCTGAGCAGGGAGATATCTGCTTGAATGACTGCAGCTACCTGACAGCATTGCCTTCAATATAAAGTTGGTAATCCTTCTCCATAAATTGGCTAATGGTAAAAACATGTGCACTAGGACATGGGACACCTGGGAGCTAGCCCCCACCCATCCCCCATCAGAGATCTGGCACCTACATATCCTAGCTAAATACCCTAACCACTATGCTGTAGGCTCAACTAGACAGAGTGACCCACACCCCTTTGTCTTAAAGCTGAACTAATAGGAATAATAAAAAGATTCCTGAGGCCTCTGGGACAGCAGACAAGTGAGAATGCATCTCTGTAGCCCAGCTAAGTGCCAGCCCCCACCACAGAAAGAGACCTAGATCCTGGCCCCTGCTCCCAATATTGCTGATGCATTTCACCTGAACTGACTAGACCTCTAGCATAAGCAATACGGATTCTGCAGATGTCAATACTTGCATCTCTCAGCAGATGCTTGTCAAAGTTCTCTCTTGCTTTTCCACCCCACACATCTGGCTGGTGCATGCCACAATCGGAGGCTAGGACCTAGTGGTCAAGCAAACTGACTTTCCTCAGGTCAGATTTGATGCTGCTATAGTCTACCAGTAAGTTATGCACTTTCATTCATTCCCCCACCAAAAAACTTTTTTGTGATCTGATCATCACACATGCAACATATGTACCTTAGCCATTGAAGCCCTACTTTTTGGATCTCTGTTTTCAGGTAGCATGATCTGGTTCTGTGTAGTTCCTCATTGTTATACCCTCTGCCACCAGCAGATTCCCCAGATTAGCCTCAGACAGAAGCATAACTATGGGTGGGTCACTGGGACATAAGCCCCAGGCCTTTAATAAAGGAAGACACCAGAATGGAGGCACAGGGCCTCGAGACTAGAGCAGAGGACGGAAGTCCCCCTCAAAAGCCCACTGCCCTTCCATCCCATGGGAGATGCTGCCACTGCTAGGTGGCAGGGGTCACCACCAAAAGCCAGTTTAACTACTCTCTAGTGCTGCAGCTGCCACCACATTACGGGATATCGATCATGGCTCACCATATAAAACTGTGTCAGCTGTAGGGCTAGGGGAGGGTTATCCTGGCTTTGGCAGGGACACTTAACATGGACCTCCTCTCACAGCAGAGCGGTATCTCCCATGGGAAAGAGGGGCAGTGGGCTTCTGAGGGCAGGAGTGCCCTCTCTGCACCATAATATCAGTTTGAAATCTAGCCCAATTTTTCCAACTGCAAAAGTTGTGTAACTAACACAGAGTCAGGAGAACATCATCACTTTAAAGACTGAGATCTTTGTTGCCACCAGAAGGCCTCTTCTTTGCCATGTAAGACTAAGGCAGAAAAGTTGCCAGAAGCACATGAAGTCCTCTTCCATACTTCTGCATCACACTCTTTGTCCTCAAGTTCCATGTTTCCCAGGTATTGGAAGACTGAGGTTTCCTTTAGTCCATGGATACTGAAAGGATTTGCAGTGTTCATAAGCTCAACCTTTTCGCAACTAATCTGTGGGTTCAACTGTCAACAGGCTCTGCTTAGGGCCATAACCATTAACTACAGCTTAGCTTAACTCTTAACTGTAAAGAGCACAGCTCAGCTCAGCTCGACTCTTATCTGCCAGCATTCACCAGCTTAAAGTCATCAACCCATCACTCTGCCAACTTTCAATGTAATCTGCTGAGAAAAAACAGCCTGCCATATCTTCTATACTACTTTCTGAAGACTTGGGAGGAGATGGAAAGAGGAAGACACTAGCAAAGGCATCACGAAGTGCAAAAGTAAGGTACACAATATTGAGGACAAGAGCTAGTATACAGTCTTTTCTAACAGTTGTTGTGATGCCAAAATTTAGGTTTGTGCATTAGCAATGGAAACAAACCATTTCATATTGTCACAAAAGCTAACAGCTTTCCTGACATTGACAATAGGCATTGAAAATGTCCTAGTTTTGACATTAGATCCCACAACATGCTTTGAGAGATTGTCAAATGTTTTGATTAGATCTATGAACACCACATAAATCTCTCTGCATTGCTCGTTCCACTTTTCCAGCAGCTGTCGCAGATAAACATCAGGTCAATTATTGATCTGCTAGGACAGAAGCCATACCAGCCTTTGGGCAGGAGAGTCTCCAGAGGAGCTGAGATGATTTCTGATGATGCAAGTCAAAAATCTGGCCAGCAACACAAAAGGAGTTAATCCCTCAATAGCCGTTCCTAATTAACCTGCAGTTCTTCTGGTACAAGACAATAATAAGGCCATCCTGGATGTCTTATAAGGTGTCATCAATGACTTAATGTAAAGCGGGAAGGAGTCATCAAGCAGAGCTTCCCAAGAGACTACCTAAGTTTCCGTACTGTTCAATTTGTTCTTTAATTACTTGGAAGGTGAAATTGAATTTTCTTATTAAATCTGTGGGTGACACCATGATAGGTGTGGCAAAAAACACATTGGAAGACAGGAGTCAGGTTAAAAGTGATCAATTGGAAAAATGGTCTGAGCTAAACAGGAAGAAATTATATGTACAGAATATTACATTTAGTAAGGAATAATCAAATGCCCCGATGCAAAATGAGGAACAACTGGCCAGGCTGAAGTACTGCCAAAAGGACCTGAGAGCAATAGCATAACTGGGAGCAGGGAACCTGGGCACCAGCCCCAGATATCACAGTTGTCCCACAGCAGCAGCCAACCATACTGCTGTGATAGGTATGGTAGGAGCCATTATGGCCTTGTGCATTGATAACTGCCCAGTACAGACCTGCCCTGCTATGCCTCTGCCTGAGAGTCATAATGTCATTTCAGGAGAGAACTGACAAATGAGAAAGTAGGCTAGGGTCCTAAAAGGTTGGGGTTGTGAGGAATGCCAAATAGGCTGAAGAAAGCTGAATATGGTACATGTGTGAGCTTTATTTTTCTGAAAGGAAAGTCAGAGATCTTGAGTTTTGCTACTAGTGATCCACCAGGGTTTCTTTTCCTCTCCAAACACAGGTACACACTCCTTCCTGTTAAGGATTCTGGATGTCTTCCAACAGGCATTTCCTGCATGGAGAAGTACAGCAATTAGAAGTATTGTAACTTAAAGGATTTCCAAATAGCGCAGTGTGAGCTAATACAATAGGCCCCCTGGGATGGTATTCCAGCTGGTGATGCACCATATGAAGAATTCTGATTTCTGCTCCCAGTGACATTTATGCATTTTTCCCAGGACTGTTTAATGTAAAACGCACAAACAGCACTGGAAGCAAGAGTTCTTTCCCTCCCAAACCAGTCTCTTCATCAGACCTCAAGGTTAACCTATATTTTGCTTGTTCTCCTGACATCACATATTTTTCCTTTTTCAGTACCAATCAGCCTAACTTTGAGAGGAGAGTGATATCAGTCCTGCCTAGGCTAAAGCTTGACGGTTAAGCTATTGTTTTGGGATGCGATTACTAAGCTCTTCCTAGAACATAGGTTTTCTGTGTCTTGTACCAATGCCTTAGCCATTAAACTACTGGTTCCCAGCAGCACTGTTACCATTATGTAAGCCAAATCGTACAGTTTATTGTTTTTTTGCCAACTGCAGTTTAGGAGTCTTTTGTAAAACTGATACGCTTTGCCAGTGACACTGGATTGCAATTTCAGGCAGGCCAGATAGAATTAGACATCCTGGTGGCTGTATTGCTTCTGAGCATGTGGAGTAGGATAAGATCCAACCTGGTTAGACATCAAGAGTAAAAATGGAGGTAAGCAAGAAAGTTATCCATGATCATGAAATTCATGCTGGGGGAAATGCAATTGCATTTAGATGCCTAAAACCATAAAAGTGGCACTTAAATGTCTTAATAATAAAGCAAGATTTAGCCCTTCATCTGTAATGTTAATTAAATGCAGGGTTCCCTCCATTCTTCTCCCCTCTCCTTCATGAAAAAAGAAGTTCTAATTCATATTCTAAGCAGCAAGGTTTCACTGGGTGTACCTACACAAGATGCAGACTAATCTACTGTTCAGTAAAGCATCACTATGTAAGCAATTTAGGGCTGTGCAAAGCTTTGATCCCTGATTCAATTCAGTAGATTCAGCCCGATTCGGTGGCTGAATCTCAAATCCAAATTGAATCAGAAGACCCTTTAATCTCTCCGAACCAAATTGGAACCCTCCAAATCGATTCAGAGATTCAGAAAGATTTGGCAATTCGGACATAGACACAGCTTTAAATGTTTTTTCTACATACCTCTAGATAGCAGGCAGCTCCATGAATGCTGCGATGCTGGGGCGCATGGAGCATCCCACGGGGTGCTCTTCAGTATGCTCAGCAGCAGACCCAGAAATGGGTCCACCGGACAGCACGCTGGGGGGGCCCCCCTACAGCCCCCTGCTCTACGACTGGTAGCTCCTGGGTCTGGGGGGGCACCCAGGCTCCCCCCACAGCCAATCTCCGGCAGACCCAGAAGAGGATCAGAAGTACAGGAAGTGGCTCCATCTGCCCCAACATCGCGGCATTCATGACCTTCGAGGTATATAGAAAAAACATTTAAAGCTGTGTCTATGGCCGAATCACTGATTCTTTGAATCAGCATCGAATTTTCAGATTTGGATATGGCTGAATCAAATTAGGGACAGTGATCCAAATCAACGAATCAAATTAGTATCCCCGATTGGGGATGAATCCAAATCTAATAGGGCCCACTTTGCACACCCCTAGTAAGCATGTGTTGAGCTACTGCACAGTAATATAGGCTAATGAGCACATTCGATCCCAGTCAGTCAGACCAGCATGGGGCCAGCCTCCTGCTAGAGACAGAGCAACATGGCTGGGAATCCCTCCAGCTACGGGGCAGAGACAGCACTTTAGCAGTCCCTAGCTGGCCTTCGGACGGTCTGGCTCCAGGGGTCAAGCCAGGGAAGCTGATGCCTGCCCCTGGCCACTGTGTGCTGGTGTGATGAGTATATGCTGGCTGCAGCAGCAATGCAGAGCCCTGGCCTGACCCCTAGGCCTCTGCCAACTGCTTCTTGGCCCCTGGGCACTCTGCCCCTGTGCTTTGGGTGTGTGCCACCTCCAGCGGTCCCACAGGCCACTGGCCCAAGCCTCAGGACCTTTACCTACAGCTGCCTGGTCTCTGGGTACCGTGTCCCCCTGCTGTGGGTACATGCCCAGACCCAACAGGACCCAAAGTCCCTGCCAGAGGCAGCACCAGCAATGGCAGAGTCCCTGACCCTAGGGAGCGTGGCCTGGGTCCCAAACCAAGTGGCAGAAGAGACTGCCGGCCTGGTGGGTGGCTGATGTGCATAGACAGCATGCCTCCCCCCCCCCCCCCCTGGCCCCCGAGACCCCTGTCAGGCTCAG
>JAGPOW010003648.1:121564448-121578958 GCA_030014935.1 Caiman crocodilus | reverse complement strand
CGGGCGGCCCTGTTGGGGGGGGGTCGTTAAGCACAGCCTTGCCAACCCCCCCCCCCCCCCGGCCCCCGAGACCCCTGTCAGGCTCAGTCTGCTCCTATCTAGAGACCCCTGGCATCTGGGCACCTGCATTCAGAGCCTGCAGCTGCCCCTAACTACTGCAGGAAGTCAGAGCAGGGGAATAGCAGGCTAGGATCTGCTTAATCCTATAAGGAGCAAATCTGTTCCCACCAAAGTGCAACATGTAGATGCCTCCCCAGGGCCGATTTACTGTGCAGGAAATTACTGTACAGTAAGTCTAAACAGCATTAATTGTACATGTAAACACACCCACTGTAAACTACCACTAGGTAAGCAGCTACAGGAGGGCGGGGAGGAAAAAAAAAAGCATTTTTTTTTTTTAAAGGTAAGGGGGGAAAAAAAATCAGTATAATTCAGGAGCTCACAGCATACATGACCTTGGGACCAAGTTTTACTCATAGCAGAGATCTTGCTAAAGGTATATGAAAAAAATTTCCTGCAGGAGAGGAGATACTATACACAAATGAGAGGATGAGGTAAAAAGTGGGTAAATGCAAGCCTGACCTCATTTGCCCATCATTTTGCCAGGAGGATGATCTGTGCCTTGTATGTACACAATCTGCATTTTGTTTCACGTTTGTGAAAATGTTATTAAGATTTGGAAGTTGAGGAAAGTTAAACACTATTATAGTCATATTTGAGAATGAGTGGAGCATGTAATCAATGCCCAAGGTGCTTGCAGTCAAAAAACCACCTTAACTAGGACTACAGCCACAGAGTAAAGGCACCCAGAAGAGGGTCAGCTGTAAATGAAGAAGATGAGATAGATTAAATGGTCTTTGTACTGAACTAAAGGTCATAACTGGCTGAAGCATCAGGATCAGAGAATAATAATCAATGGCTCGATGTCGGTCATTGGCCAGGTTTTGTTCAATGTCTTCCTCAATGACCTGGAAGATGGCACAGAGTGCACCTTCAGCAAGTTTACAGATGACACCAAGTTTGTGAGAATAGTAGATACACTGGAGGGTAGGGCTAGGATTCAGAGTGACCTAGACAGATTGGAGGATTGGGCCAAAAGAAATTTAATGAGGTTCAACAAGAACAAGTGCAAAGTCCTGCACTTAAGATGGAATAATCCCATGCACTGGTATAGGCTGGGGGCTGACTGGCTGGGCAAGCAGCTCTGCAGAAAACTACCTGGGGGTGAAAGTGGACAATAAGCTGAATATGAGCCAGCAGTGTGCCATTGTTGCAAAGAAGGCTAACGGCATACTGCACTGCATTGAAAGGAGTGTTGCCAGCAGGTCCCTCTATTCAGCACTGATGAGGCCACATCTGGAGTACTGTGTTCAGTTTTGGGCCCCCTGCTACAGAAAGGATGTGGGCAAATTGGAGAGTCCAGCAGAGGGTGACAAAAATGGTGCAGGGCTGGGGGACATGACCCATGAGGGAAGACTGAAGAAACTGGGCTTAGTCTAGAGAAGAAGAGACAGAGAAGGGATTTAATAGCAGCCTTTGACTACTTGAAGCGAGGTTCAAAAGTGGTTGGAGCTAGACTGTTCTCAGAGGCGGCAGATGACAGAACAAGAAGCAATCATCTCAAGTTGCAGCAAGCAATGTTTAGATTAGATATTAGGAAGAACTTTCTCACTAGGAGGGTAGTGAAACACTGGAACTGGTTACGCAGAGAAGTTGTAAAATCTCCTTCCTTGGAGGTTTTTAAGAACTGACTAGACAAAGCTGGGATGATCTAGTTGGAGCTGGTCCTGCTTTGAGCAGGGGGTTGCACTAGATGACCTTCTGAGGTTCCTTCCAACCTTCGTTTTCTATGATACAAACACGAACACTACTATCTTATGGGGTTGGGGGACACCAAAACTATACAGGTATTCAAGGTGGAATTTATACAGTGGCATAATGACCTCTTCTGTTTTGGCAAGCATTTTTGTTTATGATATCTTTTATTAGACCAATTGTATGGTTCAGATAGATTTAGACAAGCTTTCAAATACCGGATTACCCTTCCTCAAGATTCATTTCTGCTTTGTTTTTAGTTCCCCAATAATCATTCCTAACTATCTGTTTGGCCAATTTCTGAGCATTGGGCTGATGTTTTCAGAGAACTGTCCACAATAACTCCAAGATCCCTTTCCCAAGCAGAGTAGAGCCCATTTGGGAACAGTTCGGTTGTTAGGTGCATCCACACCTTTAAACCCCCCACATGGACACTTTTATTCAGTGAGGAGTGGCCTTACACTGCGGCGATTTACTGCAGCAAACTAAAGATCGTTAACTTACGTGAATTAACTTGACAGCTTTAGGTGCCTGATCTTACTTTTCATACTTCATTTAGGTTGTGCTGGAAAGCTGTGCATCTACCTTCAGAGTTTCTCTGGGGCAGCAGAATCTGTCTTGCCATCAGCAGAGTAACACCACCACTATAACTAAAAGATGACTTCTGCTGCCATCCAGCAACTGACAGAAAGCACATCTATTCATTCCTCCATCTTCTGCCAGAAGTTCTAGTCCCTTCAGCAACTAGTGCTGTTGCACAGTGCACTCTGCCCCTGCCAGCACAGCTGCTGTAGGGGAGCCAAACAGATGTGAACATGCTTTGGCAGCTTCCCTCTACAGTGGTAGCTGTCTGCCGTCAGTTCTAGTGACAGAAGCATCCTAACGTAGGCAAGGCCCTAAAGCAGGAGCAGTCTGAGATCTTAACTGAATGTCCTGGAATGCTTTTGTCCAAGTTGTTTGTCTAGCTTTAAAGTTTAATTGGGTATTCTGACAGTGGCTGAACACAAGATGGGTATTTCATCTCCCATAAATCAAGAGCCTTATCACATAGAAATTGGAGAAAATGTAGCAAGACAATTGCCTCTTCCAAATAGAAAAGCTGCAGTTCTCCATCCCAGAGTACTTGCAAGGGTACAAATCAGTCAGTTGTCAAACAAATCTTTTATCTTCTTCTCATCTGAGTTTGCAACATACACTTATCTATAAAACAGATGAGACAAACCCTATGATTGATTATATTCATACATTATCCTTCTGTAGCACCTTTCACTTTAGCATCTCAAAAAATGACACAAACATTGATTAATTAAACCTCACAACCCTGTTTCCCATGAATTAGATTACATACTAACCTTGCAACATAAATCTGCCTGCAGAGATTATGTCCCTTCACAGAGGTCAGGGGCCATGACGATGCATAAGGGGTGCACATGCACCATGGAGGTACCCTTGACAGGCCCCATCCCCTCCACCCCCTGCCTTCTTCCTCAGCTCCCCTGAGTGCCACTTGCCCACTCCCTCCCTCCCCCCCGGCTACCTTGCCTAGTCCCAGCTCCTGGTTGTTAAAAAAAAAAGAAAGGGAAAAAAAAGCATCAGACTCACCAGCTGCTGCAGTGGCCTTGGGGCTTCTGGGGGCTCATGGCAGAGCCCCCCATGCAGTGCAGGGCAGTGGGAATCACACCCCCCCCACCTGGCAGGAGCTGGTGACGGGGGGGGGGGAGGGGGTTGTTTTAAAGAGCCAACGCTGGGGCAGGTGAGGCAGCCATGGGGTGGGGAGCAGGGACACTAGGAGAGCTGACAGGGATGGGGGCTCATGGCAGAGCCCCCACACAGCATGGGGCAGCAGGATCACCCCTCCCCCCCCACCTGGCAGCAGCCTGTGAGTGCTGGGCTTTGCGGGGGGGCGGGGTTTAAGAGTAAGGAGGCTGGGGCTGGGTGGGGCCTGTTTGATTCGGAGATGAATCTCTGAATCAGATTTGACCAAATCAGTTCAGGACAGTGATTCAAATCACCAAATCGAATCACTGTCCCCTGAATCAATCAAATCTAAATCAACTACTAGCTGCTTTCCACAGGCCTACTGATTAAAAGCATGCAGCCATGCCCATGCAGGCTGGGATGAACTGGAGGTAGGCCACTGGAAGCTAAGGCCACTTGTGTAACCAGGGCCAACTGAGGCAATTTAGCCCACCTGCCATCCTGGCCTCTAACAATAGAGCGCCTTTAAGGGTTGGACTTGACGGCCCAAGAAGTCCTTTCCAATTCCCTGTCCTTGTGTTCTGTGGGTCTGTCTCTGCATTGGAGGGGTTCACTCAAACACCTTAAAATCTGTTGTACTCAACAAGGGTGCCTGGGTATACTTATGTGATGGGGGTCAGTTTACAAGACTGAGGCCTTAACAGCAATCAATGAAAAAGATGCAGCTGTTTTTGCTGGAATCTCAAGGCTTTCCTCCTTCCAAGGTTCCTACTTCTCCCAGAACTCTAATGATATGATTCCTAATTAAAAAATGGGCTGGGGGCTCATTCCCACCCCTTGATGTCAGAGTCACAGCACTTCACATAATTGTGAACCAGTCCCCAATCAATGACATTTTGGAATTATTCAACTGTTACGCGCATCCACACCCTAACACAACAGGCATGACAGTAGAAATCATGGAGGGTGAGTTCCTGAAAGCACCATCTCCTGTGAGAGGACACAGCAGGACAAATTAACAATTCCACTATTCAATACCAATGTATGTCCTTTCGTTTTAAACCAGGGATTATCCATACCCAACAGAACAGTGAAAGACTGTGAAAGTCCATTATTCTCAACTAGGGTGCTGGTGAGATCCTTTTATGCCTCAGAGTACCATGCAATATTAGCAAAGTTGGGTGTGCAAACATGTACACAATTCAAGGTAAACCCAGAAAATTCAAACAGGAATCCATAGAGTCATAAACACCAAGGCCTGTTGTGGTCCAAGTTCTTTGCAACAGAAGAACTTCTCCATTATTTTTACTTAGTCAAAAAATAAGTGAAAGCAAAAAGCTGGCATTTTCCAAGGTGGGCTTTGAGTTTAAACACACTGAGAACTACAGTTATAAGGTCTCAGAAGAGTAAGAGGCACAGGAGGCAAACTCATACTCCATACACCTACCATCATTCACTAAAGAACTGAAAGGGTTCAAGTAGCTGAGCGACCCCTTTTCTTAAATTACCTGTGATGCAGCACACCAAATCCACTTCATAAAGAGATGCTTAAAGGGCCAGTGCCACTAATGACCAACTACGAGGCTCACAATCATAAAACCTAGCCATCTTTCAGCCACTGATACTCAGAGCTTATGCATGTGAACTGTGAGGCAAAAAAGAATATGAGTTGATCATGCTTCACCTTCTCTGTGTTAATTGTACTCTACTGAAAGATAGCTTTAATTTACCAGCAGGTAAGATCGTGCAAATGGCTCCTGTGGAGTAGCTGACAGCACATCTCTGCCCTCATTTACAGACTAGCATGACTAACTACCTCTCCTTACCTCATAGTAAATTGTCTGCATGTCTACACATGCAAATATACTTTTCTTAGGGGGCTTTGGTAAGGAAATGCCAACAGACATGTTATTCTGCATATACAAACATTCTTCCTTGCTAACATTCAAGGATTTCTCAATCCTACCACCATATCACAAACTTGATTCTCATGCCCCATACCTTTTTGCTGTCATTTCTAGTAGAATTGAGTGTAACCACAGGTTTTGCTGTGAGTGGAAGGATCTGATTTGACAGTATTTTACATTGATTCCCAACCGGTGCATGTGATAATCAAGCCTCCCACCTTTCATTCCAGCTTTAATATATCCTATTCCTCCTGATAAAAGACACTAGAACCTAGGAAGTGAACATTCATATGTCCCTATAACTAAAGATACCAAATTTATGAAAGCCTCAAGTGGGACATCTATGCCTCCTCACCATGGTGCCAGGCAGTCCCATACTCATTGCCCCATGCATCTTAAGATTTATGCCAGTAAATTCTGCTGAAGCAAAGACCATAGGTATATGCACAGTGGCATCCTAAGACTCCAATCTGGAACGGAATAAGCACAAAGCAAATGTGTGATGCCTTGGTAAAGTGTTGCCTAGCACTAGATTAGGCTAGAATCAGTGGTGAAATGGACCACTGTTTCAGAGGGATGTGAAGAGGGAATTAAAAGGACAAAAACATGACTTGGACTTCTTAGGGATTCTAGGGCACCTTTATTTCAAGTTTGGGTTGTCCAATTCAAACCAGGCCATTGAGTAGTGATACATAATAGTCCCTTTCAGGTCACTGACAGCAAGTGGGGATATCGTAGGAGACAATGATATCCCTAGGCTACTAGACTTCTTCCAAGTGGGAGAAAAGAGGAAGAGGAGGACGCTGAGTAATCCTGAAGAATAAATACATGGGAGCCTGGAATAGTTTAGTGTAAGATGAACCTGCATAACAAGGAGGAGAGAAGAGCTGAAGAATACAGGCAGGAGACTACTACCAACTGGGAACATGGCAACTTTCTCCCTGTTTAATCTCATCAGGGCAGGGAAATGGGGAGTCTGTTGGAACATGCTGCAAGTGACAGTGTATTTCTGAACAACTAGGAGCCAGGAGAAAGGCTGGTCAGGACATCCAAACAGAAGAATAATCCCATGGGGGAGAATACAAGGATAAGACAGCTGCAGACAAACAATGTATATGCAATTTTCTTCTGCTGTTGAGCAGAAAAGAAATTACATTAATGGGTTCCTTTTATCAGGGGTGTCTTCTCATAAAAATCTTTCTTTGGGAGTTAGAGCACCTCCCAGATTTCACCTCTTGTGAAGGAAAGCAAACGTGAGCCCTTTCGTGTGCTCGTTCATAGATGTGAAAGAAGATAGCATAAGGGTTGGCAATGTTTTCCAGTAGCTGGCTGTAATTGCCCAGCTCAGGCCCAAAACAGACCAACATCAGAACTTGGTCCCTGATCTCTCTCTCTGGCACCTGGCTGCAGCACAGCACAGCACAAGCAAAGCCCCCTTCTGTTGAAGCCATGGCTCCACAGACTCAAGTTGAATGCTCCATTGGCATGATCTGGATGCCTACTCCTGTCCTACTTAGTAAGTTAAAATGAGCATTATTAAAGGATCTTCGGAAGGCCACGGGTACCAAAGTGGGACTCGGGCAACGGGCAAGAACAGGTCTGTGGTAAATCTCCCTTCCCTGTCTCTGGTCTCTGCAAAATCTTTTCAGGAGGAGCAAAAGAAGGGGTTGGTCCAAGCTGTTGTGGCAAGAGCATTGCTCTGTTCTTGTATTACAGCAGAGGGGAGGAAGGGCCCTTATGCAATTCAGTTGTCCCAGTTATTGGCAGCCACCCTCCTAGCAACCACAAACAACTCCACCTGGTTTCCCTCTGTGGCCTGACATTGCCTGGGACCAGAACTTGATACCCCATGCCACCTTTTGACCTGCTTCCAAATCTGAGCCCTCCGGCACTAGACATTTCCTAGCTTCGTTTAAAATTAAACAAAAGCAGATCCATTTTGGGAGGGGAGAAGAACTGGCTGCTGCTGACTTCTCATGCTAGGCCTCTTCTTCATACCTCCTCTGCCCTTTTCTATGAGCCCTTACAGGCAAAAACATTCTGCTGCCAACAGGACTTAGAAGCGAGAAAACAACCTTCTTTCAGTGTTGTCCTATGACACAGTCCTACAGCCTGAGAAGGAGCATAGCTCTTGCTGCTTAGGGAGCTAGGAATAAGAACCAAGAGAGAAAGAGGTCCCAAAACAGAGTGCAAGTAATAATAATATGTCCCAGTGCCAGCAGGCATTAGTTTCCCCATTTAGGAAACACAATACATCAGGAAGGAGTAGTTTCAGGACTAGATTGCCTTATTTTCCATCATAGCAAGTGGTTTTGTCTCATGTACTCCAATGAGAAAATGTCCTTGAAGATGTTTAGTGCTGGTAGCATGGGCACCAAGAAAAAGGGGAATTTCCCTTTGTTTTAGTGGGGGATATTCTCCCCAAGTCAGTGCGTACCAACAGTACAGAGAAGGAGGACCAACAGAGAACAAGGAACAAGAAATGCCTTCTTAAAGCCAAAATGTGAGGTCTTGGATTTAAGGAATTCACTTATGCTTCCTTAATCCAAAGAGCAGAGACCCTTTCAATTTTTACAGCAGAGGCACGAAAAGGTCCCCTTCTTTCTCCCGGTATTACAACAGCCCACACCTGACACATTGTTAATCTGTATAAGACCTTGGCCCTACACCAACATGCCTGTTATATTCTCTCCAACCCTGGAATCGATAGCGGCATCCCCGGGAAAAGGGCTCTTCCCCCACAGCCTCACTTGAGCCAAGGACTTCTCCTTAGCTCTGTTACACTGTATGGGCTTCACAGAGCCTGGGAGGGAGGGGCAGGAGGAGGAAGAGAGAACAGATGAGGTAGCTTCCTGTAGAGTCCCCTGCATAGCTTTGGGACAGAGCTCAAGCAAAGAGGCACGCGGGATATTTTTAGAACAGAATCTTATGGCAGTGACATGGGAGGAGCAGGGGTGCAAAAGAGAAACACAGATGTGAAACCCAATACCTGGCCTCATATGCTGAGAGCAGGAACAACAGAAAGAGGGACAGAAACCAAGGAGTCAGCTAATGACAGAGGCAGTGGGGGAAAGTGAGAGGACAGAGAAAGAGTTTGAGGAAAGAAAACAACAGGAGATGGTGAGAACATGGGAAAGGAAAAGCTCAAAAGAGGTGGCAGAATAAGATGTGGGGAAAAAAAGATGGAGCAACTTGACCTTATTATGCAGAGTAAGCAGCATCTCTGCCTTTAAGGGGAAACGGGATTGCAGGACAGGAAAAGGCTACTTGGCTCAAACATTCTTTCCATTTAAATTATTCCTTGCATAGGTGGCTGATGAGTGCTTACTCATGCCCCGATGGAAAATACATAGGAGAGACCAAACAAAAACTGCGCACCAGAATGAATGCATGCTGGAAATCTATCAAAGACAAGAATACCCAATTACCAGTGAAGGTACATTTCTCATAAGAAAACTGCTTTCCCTCTCCAATCTCTCAGTTCTAATCCTCAAAAGAAACCTATAAAACACTTCTCAGAGACAAGCCTCTGAACTCCATTTCATCATCCTCCTGGATACAAAAAATCATGGACTCAGTATAGACATTGGATTTATGACACATTGTAACCTGCCTGACATCTGACTTCCCAGGTACCTCTCCACTATTTAACTGCTACATGCATCCTTCTTTTCTCTCCCCTCCACGCCCCCAGCCTGCCTCACCCACTGACTCCTCAATTTACATCTTTACTGCCTGCCTGTCTTGCATGCCTACCAGCCTCTGGCTTCTTTACTATTTATTCCATCCAGGAAGAGCACACACCAACTGCAGAGACTTCCTCAGCCTGAAAAAGGGTTTTTAAACCTGAAAGCTTGCTAAATGTCTTTTTCCAACTATTTAAGTTGGTCTAATAAAAGATACCAGATTCACCCAAATAACCTTGTCTGCCTATGTCCTTAGACTAACACGGCTACAACCTGCACCCCTGTACCCACTCTACCCTGTTTTACACCGAGAGAAGCCTTCCAGGTGATTTTACCATTCACCAGAGATGTTTTAAAAAATCCATCCCAAAGACAACAGATCTGTTCTTCCCAAGTCTCTTTTCAAGACAAAAGGATGAACCATTCTCATTTTGGAGAAGGGGTGGCAGCAGCAGCAGCACAGAGAGACAAGAAGTGGAACTCTTTCTCATAAAAAATTCATGTTTTAAGTCACTTATTAAGTAGTTTCTTCTAGAAAGAAGATCCACTTTGACTGCTACATCATGGACACAACCTTGCACATTAAAGCTACACTGAAAAATACTTATAGCATTTGAAAAATGAAAGAGCAAGATGAGGAGCCATTGGGGAAAGGGGAAGAAAATAAGGGAGAACAGGAAAACAGCAGCAGCTGTCAGCAGGAATGAAACAGAGACAAGGAGAGACAAGAAATGAGCTAGGGCAGAGGAAAGATGAAGATAGGACACATTTGCTTTTTCATCCTCATCAATGGCTCAACATCTAGTTGGCACCCAGTATCAAGGGGAGTGCTCCAGGGGTTGGTTTTGTTCAATAGCTTCATCTATGACTGGGAAGATGGGATGGAGTGCACGCTCAGCAATTTTGCAGATGACACCAAGCTATGTGGGATATAGTAGATAATAGGCCTGTGCAAGTAGGCAGCTATTCAATCTGGCCATTTTGGAATGCCAGTGATCTGATCCAGAGCTCCGGATCAGTTTCCTGCCTCGATCTAGCTGAAGTAGCTCTGATGCTTCGGAGTCGCCTCGGCGATCCAACCATAGGGTATAATGCGGAATCAATCAAATATATTTAACTTTGCTGTGTTGTGTCTGATTTGGATTAAACTTGCAGGGGTAGAAGCCCCTGCTGAGTGCATGAAGTCTGCCAAGTTCCAAGAAGATTGGTGCAGGGGTTCAGGGGGAACTGCACCTCAAGTTCTTAGAAGGAAAACTCATGTCACATGTATGTATTACAACACAGGGGAGTGAAAACTGCAGGGATGGTAGTCCCTGGTGAGGCCACAAAGCCTGCCAAGTTTCAAGGAGATAGGTGCAGGGGTTTTAGGGAACCTGCACCATTATACCCTATGGAGAGATCTCCAAAGCAGCTCCAAAGCTTTTCTGAAGCGATTTGGAAGCTCTGAACCACTTCGAAAAGCCTAAAGAAGCCAGCACTTCAATCCAGACGTACTGCTTTGTAACCTGAAGCTTCTATGGATCTGAAGCATGGTCCGAAGCCTGGCACAGTCCTAGTAGATAACACTGGAGAGTAGGGCTAGGATTCAGAGAGACCTCGACAAGTTGGAGGAATGGACCAAAGGAAATCTTATGTGGTTCAATAAGGACAAGTGATAAGTCTTGCACTTAAAATGGAAAAATGTCATGCATGAGTACAGACTGAAGACTGACTGGCGAAGCAGCAATTTTGCAGAAATGGAGCTGAGGGTTACAGTGGACAAGAAGTTGAATATGAGCCAAAAGTGTGCCCCTGTTGCAAAGAAGGCCAACAGTATATTTGGTGGCATTATTAGTAGGAGTGTTGCCAGCAGATTGAAGGAAGTGATTATTCTCCTCTTTTCAGCACTGGTAAGAACACATCTGGAGTACTAGGTCCAGTTTTAGGTCCCACACTACAGTAAGGATGCAGACAAACTAAAGAGTCCAGTGGAGGGCAACAAAAAATGGTTAGGGGGTTGGGGCACATGGCCTCTGAGGAGAGGCTGAGGGAACTGGACTTATTGGGCATTTAAAGAGGTGCTCCGGAAGGCAGGGGAAGCGGGGAGGGATTAATTAGAGTGGCTCTGAGAGCTGTGCTAATTAAAGCACTCAGAGTGTCACATGTATCATTGTCCCTATGCTGAAAAGGGGATGCTGATACATTTGACACTGGAGTCTGTTGGAGCGCGGTAATTACCATGCTCCAGCAGGCTCAATTAATCGCAGTGCATTGGAACAACCTCAGCCAGTAGGGTCAGGTCAGGTCACTACTGGCACCACAAAAACAGGAAACAGCCTTGACAAGGTAAGTTGACTACACATAGCTGGATCTACTTCAGAAGCATGGATGTTCTAGGGGAAAAAACACTATCTTTAAAAAACAAAAAACATCAGATGGTAATTTTGGAAAAGAACACAGGAGAATCCTAAAAAAAAAATGTTATCGCTAAACTTGTCTGAGACTTATATTTAAATTATGTTTAAAAGTGACGTTTAATTTCCAAAACTCAGAATTAGCTGAATGTATTTCACTTACAAATTTAAGAAAGGTCAGATGTGAGCTGCTACCTGGAGTAATCTTTTTACTAACAGCTAATGAAGTAGGCTATAGCATAACAAGGCTCATGCCTCTCTGAATGCATTAGTTCATAGGGTGTCCCAGTGCCTTATCTTCAGCTAAATAACTCCATTAGCATGCAGCACAGCAGAATACTTCCCTTCCCCTTTAGGGTGGCCATAACAAGTACCAGTGCAAGGCATAAACCCCTAAAAGACCTGCAACAAAGGACAGTACAGAGCTAAGATACCTATAATACAGACACACTAGCCCCATAGAGGCACCAACCTCAATAGCAATCTGTAGCTCTACACCTTTGGAAACAGAAATGGAAATGTCCCATACAGCAGTACAGAATAGCTTTTTCAACAGACATTGGTCAAACTCTCAAGCATCCCCTTCCTTGTCTCTTCCTATTATATGTGGGCTAAGAACCATTAGCTCTCATCCCTACTGTGAAAAAACATTTTTAACCTCCCAAGGCTGCCTAAAGAAAAGTATTTCTGGGGTCAACCGCCTGGGTAAAAATTCTTCCTCCAGAGAACTTTAAGAGGAGTTGTGGAGAAATAGGGTGTTTAACATCTTGCACACAGCAATGAACAACTGTGCTAAAAGAAGTAAACCCCTCTCCTTCTCCAATGGCCTAAGGGAATTATCCTTTTTCATAAGGCTTTACAGAATGAGAAATTTACTATTTGGAAAGAAAACTGGTGTTTGGAGGCATCAAGCTTGAGCCAGAAATACAGACTCCTGGTCATTTCTATGCAGTGTTACCTGGACAATAAAAGAGAAAGGAACCTGAGATTGCTTTCTGCAAGGCTGTCCTCCTAGGTACCTAGGGCAGAGGCTTTCTGGCCAGGCAGGTGGCAGCAGCACAGGATGCTGAGAGGTGGCGCACCATCCCTGCCTGCCAGCATGCATCCCCTAGGACCTTCTTGCATAGCCCCCAGTTGACAGCCCCTGACTTAGGGGCATTAATGGGAGGAGGAGGACAGAGAATTAGGAAAAGAGGAAATGTGCAGCTGTTGTACTCACCAGAGTCTCCTGGTACCGGAATGCCTTTTTTGGAGGGGCATCCCCAGTCATATCCAAAGCACAGTATTTGGGAAGAGGGTTTTGCAGAAAGGCACCTTCCCTCCTGCCTCCCTGCTCAAGAATAACAGAATGAAGGAAGAACACAGGAGGAAGTCAGAGAACGCCAACTAAGGATCCACAAAAAGCCTGAGAGGGAAGGTTATGGGTAGGGGAGGAGGGAAGAGAGATCCGGAGAGTGTAACAAGAGACCCCTGCCTGTCTGTACTCTGACACAGCAGCCGCTTCTCTACTTTAATACCTCATGCTGCTGCCCTGGCACTGGGACAGTTGAGTTAAAAGGTGGTAAGATTTCCCTCTGACTGTTCACACAGGGTTGATCCTTAAAAGGGGTTGGAACAGATGAACAGCAAGTCACTAGGAAATTAATAGTGAAGGCATGTAGAGTGAAAGGTAAAAATAAAAGAGGATGAAAATGAAGAATTACAACTAAAATCACAGACAGGAAGTAGCTTATTTCATCTTATACTGCAAGGCCAGGAAAGATTTAATCAGCATGGCTCCTGGCAGATGTTAAATTTAGCCATGCAATTGGGATCTGAGAAATTTTATCCCAGGTCCTCAAAACTGTTCATCCTACTATGCCATAAATGCATGGCAGGACACATGATTTTGAGGATCTGGGATATAGTTTGTCAGATCCCAATTACATGACTGGTGGATAGGGGGCCTGACACTGGAGACCAGTCTCTGATGTCAGGCTACCTGTCCACTTAGATATTCAGAGAGTGATGCAGGAAGGATGGCATCAGGGACCAGACCCTGCCACTATACTTCCTGCAGCAACCTCTCAATTTGCCAGTATGCAAGGGGCCCATAGGTTGCACCATGGAAGTTTTCAGTCTGAGTCCCCAAAATCTGCCTCCTGCACCCCAGGACTCTTAAGAAGCATGTGCAGCTGGACTGCACATGCCTTTTTTAAGGGTCCAAGGGCACTGGAACATCAGGATCAGAGACAGGCTTCCAAATCCTAGGGTTCCAGTGCCTAGAGACTCTTAAAACCTATGTGCACATGGTTTCTAAAGGTCCCAATAGCCCAAGACTGAGGAGACTCTGATAATGCTGGGGTCCAGGAGCCCCTAGACTCTTAAAAACCATTGCAGGCCAGTGACACATGCAGTTTTTAAAAGGTCTCAGAGCCTAAGGACTTTTAAAAACTGTGTGCTGCCCAGCTGCACCCACCAGAGTATGCCACATGCATATTATGGCAGGATACAGGCAAGCCAAATGATATGCAGAAAAATTTTGTGGCTGCTTTGGCATTTATGTGCCATAAATCTCCTGCATGTGCACTGCACGTTTATCATGTCATTAACTCATTAATCACATGATAAGCCTAGTACCTGCCAGCCTCCTAGGACATCTTTTCTTACGGCAGCTTTGTGCCACATAGGCCCCAGCAGCCATTACCTTTATAATGAAAGTAACGCATTTGTGGTAACATAGTTTATGTTAGTGGATGGGTTGGTATCAACCTGGAAGGGTGTGGGCAGTGGGGTCCCGCACAGCTTGGTCTTTGGACTGCTACTCTTCAATGCCTTCATCAGCAACTTGGACGAGGGAGTGAAGTGTACTCTGTCCAAGTTTGCAGATGACACAAAACTGTGGGGAGAAGTGGACATGCCAGACAGCAGAGAACTACAAGCAGACCTGGACAGGTTGGACAAGTGGGCAGAAAACAACAGAATGCAGTTCAACAAGGAGAAATGCAAAGTGCTGCACCTAGGGAGGAAAA
>JAGPOW010003648.1:121520181-121564348 GCA_030014935.1 Caiman crocodilus | reverse complement strand
CAAAGTTAGTACACTGGAGGGCAGGGAGCAGATTCAGGCTGACCTGGACAGGTTGGATCAATGGGCAGAGAGAAATAGGATGCAATTTAATAAAGATAATGTAAGGTACTCCACCTGGGAAGAAGGAACCCCCAGCACACCTATAGGTTAGGGAGTGTCCTTCTCAGCAGCTCAGAGGCAGAGAGGGATCTTGGAGCCATAACTGACTCCAAGATGAACATGAGCCAGCAGTGAAACAAGGCCAACAATAAGGCCAATCGCACCTTGTCGTGCATTGGCAGGTGCATGACTAATAGAACAAGGGAGGTGATGCTCCCCCTCTATGCGGCACTGGTCAGGCCGCAGTTGGAGTACTGTGTCCAGTTTTGGGCGTTGCACTTCAAGAGGGATATGGAGAAACTCTAGAGGGTCCAGAGGAGGGCCACTTGCATGATTAGTGGCCTTCATGATAGACCCTACAGGGGGAGGTTGAGAGAGCTGAATCTTGTCAGCCTTCACAAGAGATGGCTGAGGGAAGATCTTGTGGTCACCTATAAATTTATTAGGGGAGGTCAACGGGGAATAGGGGAAGTGCTGTTTACTAAGGTGCCCCAGGGAGTGACCAGGAATAATGGGTGTAAACTAATTGAGAGTGGATTTAGGTTAGATATTAGATAGAAATTTTTCACAGTAAGGGTAGCCAGGATCTGGAATGGGCTTCCAAGAGAGGTGGTGCTATCACCTAGCTCGGAGGTCTTCAAGAAGAAGCTAGACAGTCAGCTGGCTGGGGTCATCTGACCTCGGTCCTCTTTCGTTACCAGGGCAGGGGGTCAAGACACAATGATCCATTGTGGTCCTTTCCAACTCTACAATCTATGAATTTATAAAAATGCTATACATGCAAGCAGTTTATAGTGCAACAAAAATCACAAACCAGCCAAAAGATATTCTACATCTAATGCATGTGGAACATATTTGTAGTTGATTTGCATCACACCTGAATCTGAACATGTTACAAATACAGGCAAGAAAAATTTAAGAGTTAATGAGAAACTAGTCTACATATGAATTTCACTTGTTACACATGCTTTTGCATTGAGCTCAGTTTCTTTCTTATGTACTCCCTATTACTCCTGGTTGTACCTCCATGGACTGCAAACAATTCTTCTCAGATCTTGATATTTATATCTTCAAAAAAACCAAAACAAACAAACAAAAAAACCCCCCCAAACTTCAAGATTATCACTATTTCATTTCAAACCACTACCTGCATAATTATCACTTGTCCAAGCAGACATACCATGTTTACCGAGATCCAAGACAACTTCAAAATTAAGATGACCACCTCAACCCATTAGATTCTATACATGGAAAATTACAAATTAGCTATGATTTTCCATGAATAAAATCTAATTAGTAGATAGTCAACTGAAAAACTCGTGTCCTTTCCTTGCCCCTTCCCCCCTCCATACTGCAGTGGCAGGGAAAGCAGTGCTCCTTATCTCTGTGCCTGCCCCTGTCCCTCACTATCTGCCCTCTTGCCCCTCCATGTCTGTGCCCCCCCTTTATCCATCGTTCCCCCCCTGCGACCTGCCCCTCCCCTTCCCGCCTTGCTTGACTACCTGTTCACTCTACCTTACCTTCTGCTGTAGTTCTGCTTCTCTGGGGCAACATCAGTAGCATCAGCCCAGCCCCAGCAAAAAGCAGTGGCAGCTTCTGGCTGGGCCAGATCAGGGCTGAGGGACCTGAGCTGGAACAAACAATAATGGGGGGAGAAGGCAGCTGCAAGTACGAGGTGAAGGGGGCAGGCAGAGACATAAAGGGAGACAGGCTGCAGTTTTCCTCCTCTCCCTAAGGTCTTCCCCATCAAACAAGCCATTCTAGCCTGGGGCAGGCAGCAGCTCAATTCCAGCATCAGTCCTGAGCTGCAGCCAGAGCCAAAGCAAAGCTGCTATGTGCCCTGGGCAAGTACTTGAATCCAAGATGAGGCTTTCCCCCCATGCTGATTGGGAGGGGGAACCCTCTCATGTTGGATTTGAGTAAACATGGTTTTTCATTTAAATTTAGACCAAAAAAACCCAACCAACCAACCAAACAAACAAAAAAAAAATCAAGAATTTAAGCCTTGCTATGAATTTGTGCCATAAATCAACCTCAGCTAACCTAGTTGTGAAAAAGGTACTTGCTTATTTGGCCTGGGGAATTAAAGTTGCTTGGATGCCATATTAGCCACACCACCCCCCTGTACACTATTTGCTACAGAAACTGGTTTGCTTTTACAATGGCCTGATGAACCTTTTAGACTCGGGTAAACCTGTGCCCTTTTTAATTCCATTTTCCTTCTAGGAATGTGTTTCTTCTATCGTGCTCACAGTAAGAAAATTCTATAACTAATGTTTGATACCTGACTAATAAAACCACCCAGTTCATATCAATTACCTAGTAAAGCACCCAGTTGTGTCCTTCCTTTTGGGGCCTTTGTAGTCCCTATGGGCATTATTATAAATTTGCAAAGTCAGTATTTCCACTTGGTTAATTGAAGCCCATCTCAGAAATGAGTTACTAAGAAATGAGTAATGAATACTCTTACCCTTTAGCTCCATTTTTGCAGATCTGAAAGACATCCACGTCGGTGAGTGCTCAAAACAAATGCATATTCTAAATCTCATTTCACAAAAACTATCAAGAGAAACTCTTGGGATCTTGCTTAGTGGCTACTGCTTCCTCACATTTGGGCCCAAATTACTCTTTTTCTATGCTATTTCAAACTGATCCAGATTTGCTGTTCTACTATCCACCTTTAAGGATCTTCTGACTCATAGATTGCCAGGCTTTTCTCTTCCATTAAATAAGCATATATTAGGACTCTCTCCAAAGATCATTTTTAATTTTCCCATTTCTTCCTCATCTTTCTAGGCTCATTGCATTTTATTTTCTTGCCTTCGGTGACATTTGCAGCTCCATCCAATTTCATTAATATGGTCATCATCATTTCCAGGTTGTTAACCAAAGCAAACAAGAACAGACCCAACTTTAGATACCTTTCCAATAAAATGTGATGCTAATATTTGCCTGAATCTATTTTCAATCCATGCATATGTTATTATCCAAGCAGAATTCAACTTGCTTCACAAGTGGAGATCAGAGATTTTAAGAACAGAGCAAAATACATATTTTGCTTAAAAACAGGGGACCTACTTTGCAATTCATGCAATTGAGAAAAATGCAAGAATTCTAACCTCCTTGCACACCTCCCAGCGAAGATGAGATTAACTTTTACACCTTTTGGGTATCGCCTTAGTTTTGGATGTCAGCATAGGATGTCTGTACAATAAATGTTCCTCCAAGGTGCTTTAAAGGCCATACAAGAGCACCAATCAAGCACGCTGGAGACAGGAAATATATAGCAGTTCTGGCAATTCTGTTCCTATTCTTTTATTTTGAAAGTACTTGTTCTATTGGCACAAACTCAGACTTCATTGCCATACAATGGAGATGGTCTATTGTGGGGACTGCCAACCTGACATGTGCCACAATGGCATGGGTAACCTGTGAGACACATGGCAAATCAGATACGGAATAGGCAGCACAGCTAGTTAGGGCAGGGAGCAGAAAGCAGAGCTACAGATCAAGCAGGGGAAGGGGATCAGAGTGGTACTGCGGGGGGGTTGGGGAGCAGAGCTAATTTGTGGCACGCTTGCAGGGTTGCCCCATTGACCTATTGTATTGATAAGAAAACATCTTTGTTAGCATTTCCTTTTCTGACTCCCTGCTGGTCTTGCATACTACTGAACTGTTAACACAGTGGTGTGGTAGGGAACACTTTTCCTATCCTCCATACAAGGACATGGTAACATGGTCCCACTTGCATAACTGCAATATGATGGGCATCCTTTCTACTTCTCCATAATTTATTAAAACCCCGTTGAAAACTTTTTTTTAAGCTAATTCCTTTGATACTTTTGGAAGCACATCATCCACCACTATCATTTAAGAGATGCACAGCTTTTAGAATGGTTCCATTTCCTTTTCTTTTGCCACCAGTAGCTACTGAAAATTACCTTGATTTCTCAGTAATTATAAGACAGATGGGGGAAAAAAAAGGAGTTCATCATTTCCACAGTCTTGATCTCTCCCATAAATAAGAGAGAAATGCAATGAAGGTAATGAATTACTTGCACTCACTAGATTTGTAAAAGACTTATTGGTCTGCTGAAGAGTCTGCAGCACGGATCTCAGCACTCTGAAACCTCACAACAGGAGATGGACAAGTGGAAGTGGCAGAAAGAGCATACTGTGGACCAAATAAAAAAAATGCAGTACCACCTACCCCACATGGAAACACGTTCAAGCTCCAGCAGAGTCCGTTGGTAGGCTTCATCAGTCATCTTCGGACGCACAGATAAGACAATCACAGAAGACAATCATCTTCAATTGAGAGGGATTGCCAAAGATTTATACAAATCCCCTGGCTAAATTATCATCATCATCTATAATCTCCCCCCACACCAAAAGCTTTACTAAATTCTAATCTTATTCTCCACTGCTTTTTGAATCAGATCTTTCAAACAGCAACTTATTAATTATACTGACTGCTTTTGGTTGCTTGTATCTCTCAACTAGAGAAGAATACTGCCTTTTGATTACTACTGCATCTTCAGTGATGCTCCAGTCACATTCTACACTGGTTGATTTTAACAAGCCTTCCATTGCACTTCATCCCTACATTTCTTAAATTTTACAGAGCTTGCTAGAACAGCAAATATAAAGAGGGACAGATGGCAAAAAGGTTTATGATGCGAGTGTTTTCAAAACGGATATATAGGGGATTTGCATTTATGAAGTTTGGAGTCTGAGGAAGATGGAGATTAGCAAGGAGGAAACTGGCTTGGCCTATCTGTAATTTACCTGTGAACTCTTCAGGGCTCAGTGAACAGGGCTCTCCGGCACAGTAATTTATGTTAGAGTTTACCCTGCCTTCCAGCCTTCTGTTTGCATCTCTATAGCTGCTATGTGACTAGATTTAGCCCACAGGCTCCAGGTTTCCACCACCTCATGTAGATTAAATTAAGAGTAAGTGGATAGGAAAAAAAGAGATCATTTAAAAACCCTATCTTACTTTAAGCATAGTCAATTATTTATAACATATCGTTAATGAATGATTGTTTCCCAAAATACACACTCCCTCTTCCCCACCCTTCACATACCAAGCAACGGTGGAAAGAAGTCTACACTGTATCAAAATTATAGTTCCTCTGCTGGACACCTCTACTGTAGACAGTAACCAAACAACAAGGAAGCATCACTTTAGACAACCCCTGGGCACAACCATGAAGAAGGTTGCTCGTAATTATGTTCATAATACTATTGATGCACAACTCACACTTTGAGGTAAGCAACAAAAGCAGCAGCTTCTCCAGCTGGGACACAAAGCACAATTAACCAAATAATATTTCTTTATTTTGGCACCATAGGCAGTAAATAAAAATATACAAAAATATGTATGAAAGTGGCAGTGAAACAGACCTTGTGCAGCCCTAAAGAAGTTCCTTGTAGCAGAAAGGAGAACTATATCAAATACACTGTACAATACTGCATTATTTCTTGGAGAGTACTTAGAAAAAATCTTTTACATCAAAGGAGGAAGAATAGCAACCTATTGCTTGCTATTTTGGCTGGAGGATAAGAGGCCAATCGGCAGACAAGGTCCTTGCTGTTCTGTCCCTCAGCTGTTTCAAGGTAAATAAGATGCATGCCAAATCCCTCGGAGATGAAAGAGTACAGTTTCCATACTTGCTAGGCAGAGTAAGGAGGAAGGAAGCCTCCAGATGTATCTGCCTCTTCACACTTTGTGTGTCCACCTACACTTTAAAAGAATAAAAATAAATAGAGTAACTTTTTTTTTTTTTTTTTTAAGTTCCTGGACAAATGTGAACACAAGCTGAAAGGCATCTAGAAAGTTGTTGTGGAGTGCAGAAGATACAGACTCAGGTATATAGGCCCTAATTCAGCACATCTGTGTTGGGGTTTACCCTGAAGTACAGGGCAGGCATCTTTACATATGCTCCAGGGGATGGGGTAGAGGGTGGTTGTGGGGAGGTGCTTTAATTACAGTGCCTCTTGGGAGCCGCTCTAATTAAAAGTGCTCACAGTCTCATGTATTCAGCATCCTGTGCTTCAAAATGGTGGCAGGGCACTTTAGTTAAAACTTGTTAGCGTGTTTCAGTAGCCTTGGTGGCTCATGCATTCAGTGTCCCTGTGCTTTAAAATGAAGGCAGGTGCATTTCAATTAAAGCTCGTTCAATGAGCTTTAATTGAAGTACTCCTACCACCATTCTGAAGCACAGGGACACTGAATGCATGAGCCACCAAGGCTGCCGAATCATGTTAATTAGCATGCTCCAGCAGGCTCCATTAATCAAGTCTGATCTGACACGCTGTAATTACAGTGCATCAGAGCAGGCATCCCACATGTTTACAGGCACTCAAAGGGTGTAAAATGGCCTTTTACCTACACTGTCACACCCCAGGACATCTTCTGAAGTGGAAGATAATGAAGAGCAAAAATTACAGTACTTAAGAAGAGAATGCATAGATAGTTTCCAAACAGTGACAGATTAGGCCAATGTTTCCCAACCCTTTCCAGTCCAAGGCACACTTACATTAATAACAATTTTCCATGGTACACCTGTTAAGGCATTCCCCATCCTTATACCTATTGTAGCTTACTGCCATGGGAAAATTCCTCAGCACAACTTTTGTGCCATGGCACACTGGTTGGGAAACACTGGATTAGGCCACTGTCTCTCCAACTAGCCAGATGTGGTGACACTTGGCAGTTATTTTAACAATTAAAGTAAATAACCCAAGATGCCTCAAACAAAAGAGCAAAGCTCATTCAGAAAAGATAGCCCTGGTTCTGAAATGTTGTCCTTTTTAATTTAGAAGAGATGAAAATCCCATGCGACAAAGTAACCCAGGCAGTGGCTTAGTTTAGATGATGAGGGCAGCTCTTTCTTTATAAAGAAAAAAAATTACATGTTTTAATGTATGCTGAAGAATGTATCAGTATGGCACTATTTAGAGACTCCTCAAAAAACCTAGTCAAGTGGTTGAATGGTCAAAAAAGTCACAAGAAATAAATCACCTGTTATAACCAAATGTAGCAAAGCTGTTTTCCCATACACTAGCTCAGGGACGAGCAATTATTTTGGGTGGAGGGCCACTTACTGAGTTGTGGCAAGCTATCGGGGGCTGCATGGGGCAGATAAATATTACATTTTTAAAAGTTTTTAGGGGCCCCGTGGGCTGGACACAATGGCCTGGAGGGCCGCATCTGACCCATGGGCTTCTAAGGGAAGAAAGGCTAGAGCTCCTCATCAAAAAGCTGCTTCTGAAACAGATTTCAAGGACTACCACCTTCACATTTAAAGTCCTCATCAAAATTTTTCTTCCTGATAACCTGAGTTTTGGTGCATAATTCCCTTCTGGCTACAGACAAATAAATTGACACAAGTTATCAGAGACATATTTTTAACAGAGAAGATGCAAGTTAAAACTGGGTGACTATAGAAACAAAATCTTCACCATGGATTTACAACGGTGACTTCATTAAGCTGGGAGACCTTTTCTTCCACTAAAAAGGAGATGGGGATCCTTCAGTATCCTTTATAGCTTCTGATTCTGCTGCATGGGAAACTGGGCAAAAGGACATTTTCATTTTTAAAAAGGCATAAAAAATACACAGTATTGTAAAAAACAAAAAACAAACCGACACAACTTTTTCAAAATGTACATGAATAGCCTGTTCCAGAACACCCGAACCAGAGAACTCTCCTAACAAGCTATAAAGAGACACTTCTTGTTTGGGCACCTACAGCACAGGTCATGACTAACAATAACATGATGTGGCCATCCATCCCTGTGAAGCAACTTTGGCAGTACAACCCTCTGAAGAACAGCAAAATTAATTCCCAGGGAGATAGCCTGGAAACAGGTAAAGATCCCGGCAGAGCGTGCTACAGTACTCAGACATCTCCTTACAGCGATGAAATTCTGTGCCTGGGGCATAACCTTCTCGGTGCTTAATCAGTCTATTCACCTAAAAGGGAGAAAAAACTATTGCGAGATTTAACAAGCAAACGAACAAAAACAACACAGGAGCTAAAGAAAAGTGTTGCCCCTGAGATGTAAATCATACAAGCCCCAACACAGAAATCAAAGATTGCACTCTCTCTCACTCTCTCTTACACAAACACACACAATTAAGGCAGAAGAAAGAATTAGTTCCAAGAGCTATCACAATACAGCCTAGTAGGAACTCTGTAGAGAATAGTACACAAAAGCAATAGCTGTAGGGGGTCCTATTCTTTACAGTCCCAATCCTCTACTAATGCTATAACTATTCCATAGGGCCCACTGGGCTACTGGAAGATGCAAAATGAGGACAGGGATAAGACAGGGGTTCCCAAACAGTGGCACACATACCCCTGGGAGTACACAAGACCCCTCTGGGGAGGGGGTATGCAAGAGAAATAGCATAACGGTAGATTTAATTTTCATTATAATTGTCATTTAAGGGGTTAAAACATATGATAGTAGGGGTACACAGGCAGCTGGTAAATCTGGAAGGGAGTATGCAATAAGATAGAGTTTGAGAACTGAACTGCCATCTGCTACCAGTCCTGCAGATCTGGCCTAGGAGGAGAACTGAGGCCTTACTTGGCCTACAGTGAGTTTGACACCTCCAGTATAAATATCTGTTTAGCATGTAGCATAGCCCCCTACACCATCAAGAAGCATAAGACACTGCAGAAACCAGGCATATATGAAAGAGGTGAAGAAAGGTGCCTCTCTCACCTTCACCAGCATGTCAGCCACGTGAGTATTATGGGAATCCTCAGCAAATACAGAGGTGAGAGCCTCAACATACCATGACCCACGCTTGGTGTTCCGCATGGCAGCTGTGCCTGAGAACAGAAAAGATGTCAGCTCAAGGTTAAAGACAGATAACATGGAGAATTCAGGATAAGAGAAACCCTAGCAGATGCACAGAGGGAGACTACAGGAGCCCAAGGGTTGGTATCAAGCACCTGCAAGCAGTTGACATCATCACAGACTTATCCCCATACCTTTTAAACAGGCATATCCGCAAATCATGTCAGAGCACGTGGGCAAACGCAACCGGGGATTCTCTTCCTTGTTTGCATCACTTTCCTCGTAGCCTGGAGAATCAGAGCGTTCTTTCCCATCCCTCTGATCCACTCCCCGGTCAGTCTCATCTGGAAAGGGGGAAAGAAACAAGTTGAGAAGTAAATCACTCTTAACCATGTTTTTCAGCCTCCCAGCACTCCCAGAGCCAATCTAGTAACAATTTTCTTTGTCCAGGACCCAATCTCTCAGCTGCTGGTGCAAAAAAGGATTTTCCTCTATAACAGAGGCATTCTGTACCAACTCTTTAAATCTCATATGGAAATAGCTCTGTTACAATATTCAAATGCTCCTTATTTGATTTGTACTTTAAGCACATTTTAACTGCTGCAATATGGCACTCACTAAAACCGTAGTTTTAGATTACCCCTGATGATAATTTCCTATTTACTGTCTACATAGTACAGTAGAAAGCACTTAGGCTAGAGTGTTCAAATTGTAATCAAAACCTTAACTCCTGCCCTCAATCCCAGAACAAGATGCTTCTGTTAAAAGTTTATGAAGTTGATGGGTCTGAGATGAAATCCATCTATAGATGCAATCAGGAATAATCAGCATTGGTTTTTACACACGTTGTCTATACAAATAACAAAAAAAAATAAAAATCTAATTTCTAATTCACTTGAGATCAGTGATGCTCAAGCTTTTTTGCCCCACAGGCCAGGTAAGTGGTCCGGGGCTAGTCTACAGCCAAAGGAAACCCCATGGGCCCTCAAGCTCTCAGCTGGCCACTGCACACTGGAACGGGGCCCTGTGACCCACCACAGTCCCTGCACACTGGGATTGGATACGCAATGAGGAGCACAGGACATGGGGCTTCTCACAGGTCCAGAAATTAGAAAGTGGGGGAGCAGTGGCACTGCTCCCTTGCTGCCAAATTTCCAGACTTGTGGGAAGCCCTATGAGCCAAATGTCATTGCACCAGGGATGAGATCTAGCCCGCAAGCCAGGGGTTGAGCATCCCTGGTTTATATGCATCACAGATACCAGAAAGAGCTAATGTACTGCTCACTACCCTGAATCAGCTCTGTAAGGACTTGTACATTTGAAGACACCTACTCAAAGTATTTCCCCCCCCTCACACTGATCTAAACATGATGGGCAAAGAAGAAAAAAGTGGGGGATTTTTAAAATTCTTTATATGTATGGAGACTTGGTTCTCTTTCCCAGAAGTTTTATTGGCTCCTGCTTTCTTACCTATTTTACAAACTTCACTGGCAGGAATTTTAGAGTGACAGTCTATTCCTGTAATTTAAATCAGTCTGATGTCCACCAAGTCCCATACCTGACTATGGCCAATACCACATGCTTCAAAGAAGCTGCAAGGACTCTGGTTGGCAAATGAGGATGTTCTGCCCCCTACATGAAATTTTCATGCCAGTTGCTAATATTTAGAAATTGCCTTAAACCCTAAAATGGCATTCAATAGCCTTTCCACAATTTGTTAGCTCTGTTATGATGGCTTCAAATAATTCCCAGTATCAGTAACTGTACAATCTCCATATTAATCCAAGTTCCTGGTGACTGAAAAAAAAAGCTTCCAATAACAACGAGTACTAGTCTTGTCATGCATGAAAAATAAACATTCCTCATTTGGTCTCAAATTCTTTATGTCACTGTGCCCCTCTGTCTTATGTTGTGGCGAGACTGGGAGACAATTTCTCACTCTAGCTTGTCCCGACTATTATTGTACATATATTTATCCTGTTCCTTCTATACTTATTTTTGAAGTAACAATACATATCTTTTTAGTTCCTCCCAAGCACTTTTCCAAGCCCTTTTTCATTCTATTACTGTTGTTTTGGAATGTCATTCAGACAGTGACCAATACTTCACATATTGCATTTATCACTGATTTACAGCAAGTCATTATAATACAGACAAGGAAGAAGATGTCAGGAAGAAAAATACTCTGTATTTGAAAGCTTGTCTCAGCCTAACTTAACTGTTCTGTTCGTCCATTAAAACATATGATCCACTAAAATCTTTGCCTCTAAATTTCCTGGACCGTCACTTCAACACTATAATATTATCCATAATTGTTTTCACTTTATTCTGTATACAAACTACCATCTCATTTGCTTTTTGACCATGAATGCTTATTAAACAGAAGTTCCTTTAATGTATATAGTTAATTTAGAACCATGCAGGATGCACATAATTTATATTTTCCCCTCCAGATACAATGTTATGCATTTACTAACATGAAATGTCATTTGGCATCAAGTCATTTGCCTATTCACCCAGTTTGTTTAGTTCTCTCTGGTCCCAACTAAACTAACTGCTGTGTGTACCTTTTGCCACCCGCCACACTGCTCACCATTTCCAGATTACTACCATATTGCAAAGAAAACTTCAGACAAAACCTTAAAGCTCCTATTCTTACCCCATTACCATGTGGTATCTCCATCCTTACAAGTTTTTAATAGCAGGTTAGATAAGCACTTGGACAACATGGGTTAAATGGAGAAAATCCTGCCTTGAGCAGGGAGCTGCACTGGATTACTTTCTGAAGTTCCTTCCAGCTGTAATTTTTCTAGGAAAAAAACTGACCACTGTACTTTGTTCCTGTCTGCAAAGCTGTCTTTGATCCACAAGACTTTGCCTCTCACCTTGAAACAGATTCATAGCATTTTGTGGCAGACCTAGGTAAAAGGCTGTTTGAAAGTCTAAATAAATTATATTGATCAACTTCCCCCTATCCACTACCTTAATAACGTGTTAAAAAATTCTAACAGAAGAGCAAGACAGTATTTATTTGCAGAATTTATTTTCTAGGGGCTCTGTTGTTCTGCTTTTAACTATTGTTTCAGACAATTTGCTTCTACAAATGTATTTAAGTCCTTTATAAAAATAGTATTATAGAATCATAGAAAAGTAGGGCTGGGAGGAACCTAGAGAAGTAGGGCTGGATCTAGTCCCAATTCCTGAGACATCTGAACTATGCTTAAGAGAGCTAAGGAATAGGACTATACCCCACTGTTACCAAGGAAGACAAAACCCACAAAGAGTCTATGCCAATCTGACCATGTGGCATAAAATTTCTCTCCAATTCCAAATGTGGCAATGCAAATAGATACAACCTCTAATACACTCCAGTTCTGTAAAGCTGTTAAAGAGCATATTTTTTTGCAGCTCAGTTAACAAATATTTAAAACTAGGGATGTCAAAAATATAGTCCATAGTGCCTCTTTATTCAAACTACTGGGCTACCAGAGGGCACTGAAGTCGGATCCTTTGGTTGAGCAATGAACTTGGTCCCAATAGTCTCTTGTTGCTCCTGCCGGGCTCGGTGTTCCGGCTATTACTGGACACTGCACCTTTCCCACTCCCTTCCCTACTGGACCCTGAGCTCTTGCTACTGCCCTTGCCATAGTGGCCACTGAGTCTGGATCCAGCCCAGGGCCTCAAGTGAGTTTGAAACCCTGCCTGAAACTGATGCTGACCTTTCTTCCAACTGTTAAGCAGATGTTTACAATGCCAACAAGAGCTAGAAAAAGAGGATTTACACAGACTAAAATGCTTTTTTTTTTTTTTTGATCGTTCAGATTTCACTCCCTCATGTGCCTGCTGTAAATGCACTAATCCCACCAACCCTACATTTCCTCAAGCAAGAGCAAAGAGAAAGAGAAAGAAAGATTAAGTAAAATAAGACAGCCTTCAAGACTTTGCCACACCATAAATACTGTACATGCTTTTAACTTCATTTGCAGACTGCCAAGCTGCATTTTTACTTTTAGGAGCACCTGTTGGTAATGGGGAAAGCTACAGTTACGCAAAAATGTTTATTGTAAATATTCTGCAAAAGTGCTACAATAATCAAATCAAGTCCTCAAAGTCTCCCATACATGTATTTTAAACACTATTGAAGTTTAGCTAAGTTTTTTCAGAGACTAACATTTTTCTAAATTTCAGTTAAACACTTAACTCAAAACCAGTTCAATAAAATGCACCTTTTTTGCTCAAGTAAAAACCACAAAGATTTAGTACAAGTGGAAACCTTGTGAGAAAGCTATCCCTCCTTCACAGTTGCTTAAAGAAACTAAAATGGATAGATATTTCAGGCTCCAACACAGAAAAACAGCTTGCATAACAGATGGCTTAGAAAAGCTGTTTTTGTCTCAGCAGCAGTGCCAAAAAAGAAGCAAGCATTTACAAAGAATGGGTTAGGCAGAAGTAAATCTACATACTGTATAGCCATGTTACAGTTTCAAAGATGACAAAAGATAAATAGCACAGAGATAAAGTGTGATATGGACAAAGGAGAGCTACAAGATTAAAAGGAAATGGAAAAATAGGTACCAAGAGAAGACAACAAATGTGAGTGGTGAAAGGAAAGTGCTCCAGAGACAGGTGTGAGTCTGGAAGCCAGCAAGAAAGTTAGGGCAAGGGAAAGCCCGAAGCTGGGGCAGGACATGATAGAGCTCCCCATTCCCATGGTGCTGTGGGGTCTGCGATTCAATGTACACACCCCATGCAGAGTGAAAGACACTTACAGAGCAACAGAGGCTGTGGCAGCAGCAAGGCAGAGGGAGATGAATGTGGGTTCCGCTTACACCTGAGAGAAGCAAAGAGGAGAGTTGACAGGAAGTTGGGTGCAAGGGTGTATGCATGTGAAAGTCAGCCTTCCTGGGGTGTCAAGTACTTAGCCCTTGTCAGCCCTGGCATCACTTACCTCCCCGACAGGCCTGAATAAAGAACATTTTGGGCTTATTCTGGAGGTTCGGGCAGTTCGCATTGTCAAAAAGCCTGAAAACTTCCTGCAACTAAGAAAGAAAAGAAAGGAGCTTAGTAGTTTCCCCCTTCAATACAATGCTCATATCACAACCTCCTAACCTCACATCTCCCATTCACTCTCCCTATTTTCATCTCTCTTACATGAGACTCCTCCAGTATGACATGAGCTTCAAACCTCTTTGCAAATGCTCCCACCCTGTCCAACACTTTCTTCTCGGTGCAACTCCCAAAGCCAGATATTGAGGGTTCACATTCAGAAAAAAGGAAAGTACCTGCAGTAATTTGCCATCGACTCCATAGACCCCACCCTCCACACCATGTGAGAGTAGGGCTACAATGCAGGAATCCACTTCCTGGTGAGTCGGCTTCTGAGAAAATTTCTGTAATGTCTCCTGCATCTCCTGAAGAAAGAAAATACACTCAGTGATACCAAGAGCCACATGTGCATCAAGGAAAAGCAGGGAAAGAAATGGCAGGCAGCAAGGCCCAGACACTGAGGGGAAAGCCAAGCAAATCATAAACTGAACTGGGGTGAGGAAGGAAAGAGAAAGAAGTGTTTTGCATTTAAAGAACAAAATAGTGTTATTACCTTGCATCAAGGGAAGTGGGGGGGAAGGGAGGTGGCTGAGAAAGTAGCAAGGTCCCAAATACTGAAGAAAAATACAAAGACAAGCAAATCACAAAACAAATACGAAAGGGGGAGGGAGAAATAGGGATTTTGCTTTAAATGAATGATAAAACACTGTTATTTCCTTGTCATCTTTCATTTCAAAGATCCCAAAATATTTTGTAGACCATATACAGTAAACAGGAGTTCAACAGCTATAGAAATTTAAGTGACTTAGTCATGGGACACAAAATCCATTTGAGAGTATATTCAGCAGAATTCAGGAAAAGAAACGAATAATTCCAGACAGGAAATCTTTCCCTGGCTGACAAAATACATTTACCTAAACTGAAGTCTGGCCACAACAGTAGAGAAGCTCAAACTCTAAATGCTATATTAATCACAGGTACTCAGATACTATGGTAAGGGACATGGTGCAACTATTTGTGATAGATCTTTAGTAATCATTAGCAGATAAGCTCTTAAAATTTCTCATAAAGATTATGGATGCAGTACAATAGCACCCATTCAGCTTGCAGAACTCTGTTCCAATTCAGAGTAGAAAAGGACTCTTAATGAATTAGGAACAAAGAGCAAATTTGCGAAGGGAGGCATGTCTACCACAATTTTCTTGGCACACAAAAATGCAATGCCAAAAGCATAAGACAGGAATTTAGGAAGCCTGTATTTTGTAAGCCTTTAAGGGTGCAGGCAGAAAACATTTTGAAGTATAAAAGGGCTTCAAACAAAGCAGGGTGGGGAGCGGTCAAGTGCAGCTGGGGGGGGGGGCGCAGCAATGAGTTTTTGCTCCTCCCATGGAGGAGAGGGGAGGCTTGAGGAGGGGAGGGAAGCCAAAGTCAGCAAGCACTCTTCCACATCCATTCTCCTAGGGCATTACCCTCCCTGTTGGAAATGGGACAGAGGGAATTACACGGGAACTGGAGGCTGGATCACTGAAACCTCGATTTGAGAGGGTAGAAGGCAGAGGGAGTGGGGAGGAGGTGTATAGCTTACCAGTTCTAACAAAGTGCTTGGCACCTGGGGTGGGAATGGCAACAGCCCCAAAGCAGCAGAGGGGGGGGGGGGGGCAGAGAAGAGGGTAAGAGAAACACTGCACTGAGGGATGCCTGGAAGACTGACCTACCAGAGGCAAACACTCATACACTGGTCATTTGAAACATTTAAGTCTGTCTGCAGCAAGACAGCAGTTCCCAAATTAGTACTGATCCTAACCTCACCTATAGTCAGATAATCTATGCAATGTCATGCATATGTTTGCCACTGTTTGTGTGCCCACAATTAACAGGGCAGGGACTTGCCATGCTCCACCTGCTCCATGGTAACTGCTGCTTTTGCCTGCTCTTTAATCCATGGTGAGAATTAAACTGGGGCCCTCTACATTGATGGAGATGTATTTAAGTTGCCCTGGTTTATTTTTTCACTCAGCACAGTCAGCACAAGCATAGTTACAGTGCAGAGTACTTGATAGTAAATTTGCTCCCCCTAGCTCCCCTTCAGGCATATGGTATTTCTGCACCTGCAATTACCTTGCAGTAAGTAAAAATAAATTAAATCTACTTACACTGTTGCATCCAAAGTTAAGATGCTCTGGTTTAACTCATATTGCAGAAGATAATGAAAATAGAGGAAGAGTGACTGCAAATACAGTAGAGCAGTGGTGCTCAACCTTTTAGAGTAGCAAGCTGGGGGTGCTGCAGATGATCACTCCCCTCTAAGACAGGACAATATCAAAAAGGGAGGAGAGGAAAAAAGGAAGAAGATGAGCGCATGAAGGGCTATAGACACGGGCAGATCTAAGATATTTAAAAGGGAGGGGGGTACAAGATGGTACGGTTTATCACCCCATAAAATACAACTCAATCCTCTACTTTATTGAAATGACTCAAAAACAGCCTGCAGGGCTATGAAAAAGGAGCTATATTATGGGGAGTAGCTAACAGACAACAGAATTGTAAGAGAAAAGATAGCTTCATTAGTGGAACATCAAGACCATTTAAAAGGAGAGAGGGCAATTTACACCCGTGGAGTGAAGAGTTTAGAAGGAAATCAGGTAGATTTTAATGAGCCATGAATTCAATTATTCTTTGAGTAGATGGGGTATCTTTTATTAGACCAAATGAGTAGCTGGAAAAGAGTTCTTGGCAAGCTTTCCCGCGAAGTCACCCTTCTTCAGGCATAGGGGTTCTCTGGTGTTCTCAGACTTCAAGAAATAAGAGAAGCTAAAAGTGTGGCAGAGTGGCAGTGAAAATGTAAATAGCTAGAAATTAGAAAGACACAAGGTAAAGCAGAGAGGTAAGCAGAAGAGGGAGGGGAAGAGAGCAGGGGAAAAGAAAAAAAGGCTGAAGGGAGACACTGCAGTGATAGAACGTACTGTAGAAAAGAGGATGTCAGTGAAAACAGGAAAGCAGGACTGAGAAAAGTTCAGTGTGAGAGGATGTAGTGAAAATATAGAGGTAGAAAGGAGAAACAAAAGGTAAAGCAGGGGAGAGGGGAAAAAAGCAGGGGAAAAGAAAGGTTGTAATGCATCATAAAACTACCTGTGGGAACATACTTCTTACAGGACAATCACTCCCTCTCCGATCTCTCAGTTCTAATCCTCAAAGGGAACTTACAAAACACCTTCTGTAGACGAGCCTACAAACTTCACGTCATAAATCTACTGGATACAAAACATCATGGACTCAATACAGACATTGGTTTTATGACACATTACAACATGCATAACATCTGATTCACCAAGTACCTTGACAGCACCTCTTCCATTCTTTTCCTCCACGTCTTCTCCCGTCCCTCACTTTTCTGCCCTTTGTCTCCGTGATTTACTACTACTTCCTTCCTGAGAGCCTCTTTCTGTAATATTTCTCTTTGGCCTTTCTTTTCCCCTGCTTTACCTTTTCTTTCTCCTTTTTACCTATTTATATTTTCACTACAGCCTCTCACACTTTGAACTTCTCTCAGTCCTGTTTTCCTGATCTCCTATTTTCTTTTCCCCTGCTTTCTTCCCCTTCCCTCTCTGCTTTACCTTTCTAATTTCTACCCATTTACATTTTCACTGACATCCTGCCACACTTTTAGCTTCTCTTATTTCTTGGAGCCTGACAACAGCAGAGAATATCTAATGCCTGACGAAGGTGACTACCTGAAAGCTTGCCAACAACTTTTTTTCCCCAACTACTCAGTTGGTCTCAGGACATAGGCAGGCAAGGTTCTTAGAGTAGATGTGATATCTTCTATTAGACCAACATGACCACAACCAAAAACCCAGCATGAATTCAATTTACCTTCCTAACACTGCCTGAACAAAAAGACTGCTGCTACTGCCACTGCTAGGAAGTTGATTTTAAACTTTGGGTGCAGCAGGAATCAAAAGGGGGCAGGGTATAAAATTACACCAGTGCACCCCTCCTGGATCCACCTCTGGATACAGATGGTATCTGCAACACAGCACAGGTCAGGGAAGGGAACGTGCCAGGCTGAGCTGCTTGTCACTAATCTCCCACTCAGAGACCAGATCCAGCCCAGAGGGCCACTGGGGTCAGCAAAGATGAGGCAAAACATGAGATTTAACCATGCTTAGCTGCTCCCCATAAAAAGTATGTTTGCTTGTTGTTACCCTAAAGTGTGACAGACAGATCATAGTATTTTGCTGGTGATACTTCTGGTTCAAATAGTTTTTTGTTACAGTAATGTTGTATGCCTCAGTTCCCTGACTGACTTGTATACCGGGGAAGAATGGGTTAATGTCAATCTAAATTAGACCTCTAAGTGAAGACAGGGCTTTGACCCAGGGTGGAAAGAGTCTCCAAATGACAGGGATGAGCTGTGCCACAATGCCACATGGCCAGGGATCCTGGTTTCCTCTGCTTAAAAAAAAAAAATCACAAGTTTTCCAATTTAAAAAAATCCCAAAATACAAGTCTGAGCTCCCTCTCCCCCATGCGCTCACCGGGATGTAGGTCAAGCTGAAGCTGTCCCCTCTGCTGCTTTGTGGCGATGAGTAGCCCTGCTATGCTGGTGCTCCTCACTCCCAAATCACAGCCCTGCCAGCATGACTCGCACCCCTCTGCCCTGCCACTGCCAGCATGATTTGCAGAAAGAGCTGGCCTTATGGGTGGACAGCGAGGACAACCACCCAGGGCACTGAGGTATGGAGGAGTGCGGTGTCACAGTACCCCAGGGCAAGGCCCTGCCTCAGTTCAGGTGGGGGCAGAGGTGGCAGCAAGTCGGGGGTGCCCCTCATTCCCAACCCATAGCTCCTACCCCCCATCCCACCCTGCCAGAGTGCCCCAGCCTCCTACTATGTGGGACAGGAGTGTGTGGGGCTTTCTGGAACTTGGCCCCTGCCCTGATGATGCAGGGCTGGTTCAGATTTACCAAAGCTTGGCCCCTGATGGCCTAGACTGGCCCAATACCATCAGGGCCATATGCCAAGCTCTGGGATGCCCAGACCACTCCTGTGCCATTGCAGGGGGAAGGAGGGGCAGCTGATGGCATGGGGCTGGTCCAGGCAAGCAAGGGCCAAGCTCTGGGAAGTTTGAACTGACCCTGTGCCATCAGGGGTCCCCGCAATGGCACAGAGGCGGTTTAGGCACAGCCACTGGCAACACACTGGGAGAAGGGAATGGGGAGGGGGCACATGCCACCCCTACATTTATGCCGAGTGTGGGATATGGGGCTGAAGCCTGGCTGGAACAGCAGACTCTGTGCTGCTGCTGCCATCGGGAGCCCCAAGCTGTCACTGAAGGGACCCGCCGTCACTGCCACAGCTGGACAGCAGCCTCAGCCCCCAACTCTGCCCCAAGTGTTTCTGGCCTGGCATGCAGCGGTTCAGCGTGAGGTCTCACACCAAGTCACTGCTGCCAAAAGCCACCACTGCCACAACTGGGCAGCGCCTCCAACCCCAGCTCAAGCCACAGTGGGACGAGGCAGCATGCCTGAAGACAAAGCAGCCTACAGTATGGGACAGGGTCTTCACTGGAGGCTAGAGGCAGCATCCTGCTAGCCTCAGCACTCCTGGAGCTGTCACACTGCTGACTACCACCTCCACACAGGTAAGAGAAACTGCCTGTCCACCCCTACCCGTTAGCAGGGCTGGGTCCCAGCGTGGGGATGCTTCCTGGGTTCCCCAAGAACACCCACAGACCACTCCACACTCCTCCAGCCCCCACCCACACACCCCTGCCAGCTTCCCCTGCAGGCTCCACCCCCCGCACCAGGCAGCATGACCCTCACCAGACCCACAGGGCCACCCCCCAGCCATGCTGGTACCCCTCATTCCCATCCCCTCCTAGTCCTGCCAAAGGGAGCCTCCCAGCTGCCCCCACTCCATAGCCCTGGGAGCTGGGGGCCCCCTCCAAACCTGGCAGCAAGGTGGGAGGGGGCAGGGGACTGTGGCTCAGAGTGAAGGGCATCAGCAGGGCTGGGGGGCTGTGGCTTGGGAATGAGGGGCAATGGCACTGGAATAATTGGGGCTGCTCAGCACCACAAAGCAGTGGCAGGGGACAGACGCATCCTGGTGAATAAAGGGACCAACGAGATCTCTTATTTTCCATGATAAAGAACCCAAAATCAAACACCAACATTTATAGGTATTTAGTATTTATCTTATTATAGTTATTGAAGCACTGGTAGGTAGGCTTCCAAATTGGGGTGTGCATGTCTTGAGAGAAAACAGTCAGAGCTGTTTCTGTGAGTGGGACTTTGCCCAAGAAGAGCTGCCTGCTTTGCTATATGATACTTCAGGCACCAGAAATCATAATCATCAATAATCAACTATCCTTTGATATGAGGATAATGTCTCCCAGGAGGGGATTACTGGTGAGTTTTAAGGTGGCTGAGGAGTCCAATCTATGCTTTGCAAGTTCTTCCACAGATATGAAAAATAGTGCTGGGGAGGGGGGTGGGGCGCAGCACAGATGTTTGCCTAGATGTTGTGTACTTTCCTTCTTCCTCTACCATTCCTTGGCTACCTGAACAAGACTGTTCTCTTTGAAGTGGGCTGTAGCTTTATGTATGGTGCAGCAACATTGAGACCTGCTACCAGCCAGCACTTCCCAATTTGTAGGGTTGATGCCACCTTTCTTAAGGTATGCTTTCAGAGTGTCCTTGTAGGATTTCCTCTACCTTCTGATGGTCCTCTTACCAGGACCAAATTGAGAAGGTGACTTGCCTCGGCAGACAAGTATCAGCTATCCACACACAGCAGCTGGCCCAGTGGTGTTTATGTATCATGATCTTTGCCTCAATGCTGGTTATGTTAGTTGCAAAGAGGATGCTGGCATTGGTGCAATAGTCTTCCCCATCTAATGTGAAGGATCTTCCTGAGGCAACACTAATGAAACCAGTCCAGGTGCTTAAGATGGCTTTACTCTGTCATCCATATCCCACCCCCACAGAGGAGCACGGGGATAACCACTACACTGAAGACCAGGATCATAAGTTTCCATCTGCAGATCTCAGTCAAAGACAAAGAGAAACAGCTTTCCAAAGGATACACTAGCACAGTGAATCATATGTTCAATTTCTACGTTCACACTGACTGGGAGAGGAAACTGCCAAATCATGGGAAATGCTCAATGTTTTCCAGGGGTTCTCCACCAATAGTAATTTGTGGGGGTAAGCGGACAGCTTGTTCTGGGGTAAGCTGATAGAGCACACTGGTCTTCACAATGTTGAGGGAGAATCCCAGGCTGTGATAGGCACCTGAGAAAAGATCAAGAGTGAACTGCAGATTGGTCTCAGTGTGCACGGGGAAAACACAGTCATCAGCACACTGAAGGTCGGTGGATGCCAGTCTTGGCAACTTTCATTTTTCTGTGAAGACGCTGCAAGTTGAAAAGCTGACCATCCACTCAATCTCAATTCTGGGAAAAAGGCAGTCACAGATGAGAATCTCAATCACAGCAAGACAGATGGAGGAAAGGGTAGGGGCGGCGATGCAGCCCCGCTTGACACCAGTACGGCTGGTAAGTGTCTCTGATCCATTGCAAAGGGCTGTGGCTGTCATCCCATCATGAAGGAGCCTGAGAATATTGACGAACTTGAGTGGACAACCAAACCTACCCAGCACCTTCCCTAAGGCTTCACATCTGATGGAGTTAAAGGCCTTGGTTAGGTCAATTATTGTTATAAACAGCTCCTGGTGTTGCTCTCTACATTTCTCCTGGATCTGTCATGCAACAGAAATCATGTAGGTGGTACCCCATGATGGTCTAAAGCTACACTGAGATTCTGGAAAGACACCTTCAGCAGGGGGAAGAGGCAATTCAGAAGGATGAGAGTAATAATCTTCCTGGTAACAGAGTGGAGGGCAATGCCTCAGTAGTTCCCACACACTGACCTGTTTGTCCCCTTTCTTGAACAGGGTCACAATGTTGGCATTCTTTAAGTCATGTGGAACTTTCTTATTAACACATATTTTGATGAGAAGTTAGTAAAATTTTTCATAGATGCTAGGGTTGGAAGGGACCTCAAAGGATCTGAGTCCAATCCCCTGCCAGTGGCAGGAAAAAGTGCTGGGGTCATATGACCCCAGCCAGGTGCTTGTCCAGTCTCCTCTTGAAGATCCCTAAGGTAGGGGAGAGCACCTCCTCCCTTGGAAGCCTGTTCCAGATTCTGGCAACCCTAACCACGAAGAAATTCTTCTTGATGTCCAACCTAAATCTGCTCTATCAGCTTGTGGCCATTGTTCCTGGTTATTCCAAGGGGTGCCCTGGTAAACAGAGCATCTCCTATTCTATGCTGCCCCCCACTGGTGAATTTGTACACTGCCACAGTATGTGTCCCCGCCCCCCCAGCCTTCTCTTGCAGAGGCTGAAAAGGTCCAGGTCCCCTCAGCCTTTCCTCATAAGGCCCTCCCTGCAGGCCTCTAACCATATGAGTGGCCCTCCTCTGGGCCCTCTCAAGGGTGTCTTGAATTGTGGCATCCAAAATTGGACACAGTACTCCCAGCTGCGGCCTGACCAGTGCTACATAGAAGGGGAGCATCACCTGCTTGGACCTCTTCGTGATGCACCTACAAATGCATGACAAAATGCAGTTAGCTCTGCTAAGTATTCCATCACAATGACGACTCATATTACCGCATGTGTTGACGGATGGACTCAATGGTGACAGCTAAGATCTCAGATTCATAGTTGAGTAGAGTCCTGGAGTGCTCTTTCCAGCACTGCTTGATGAATACATTGTACGTGAGAAAGGTGGAACCATCCTGTGACCCCAAGGGGGTTGGGGCCTTTGGAGCATGGTCTATGGATGGTTTTTATTGATTGAAAGAAGCTTTTCATGTCATGTTGACCAATAAAACACTGGATCTCCATGGTCTTTGTTTGCCACCACTGGTTCTTGATGTCCTGTAGCTTCCTTTGAACTGCAGTTCTGAGCTGATGGCAAGCCTCCTGCTTTTGCTGATTGGAGGGTTCATTTTGCCAACTGCAGAACACAGCTCTCTTCCAACGGATAAGTGCTAGAATGTACTCATTATTTTAACCATCACCAAGATTGGTTTGACAAATGGAGTATCCAATTGATTCAGCACGTCATGTGAATAACATTCTTAAGCTCCTACCAATGTGCCTGGCTGTTCCTTGATGACATGACGTAGGTCAGAGAGCCTCTCAGTAAGGAATTGCTGAAGAGCTTCACACATAGCTTGTCTTTGAATGCCCTAATGTTAAATCTTTTCAGTGTTCCTTTTGGTTGTTTAAAGTGTTGTGGTGCAAGCTGCATGTCCATGATTGATCTGAATAAGCCGTAGTCCATCCAGCACTCATCTGCACCTCTCAAAACTTAGGCGATACGGACATCAGTATGATCACAAGCTCCGAGAATAATGTAGTCAAGAAAGTGCCAGTGATTGGAGCGTGAATGTTTCCAAGTGGTCTTATATTTGTCATTCTGTCTGAAGATTGTATTCATGATAAGCAAGTCATGCTCTACACATTTGCTGAGGAGGAGGATACCACTGGAATTGACTTCCCCCACATGTTCTCTTTCCAATGATGGCACTCCAGAGTTTAGTGTCACTGAACTCTTGCAATGAAGTTATCCACTACTCTGGCAGTGGCAGTCAAGAATGTGTCAAGACCACAGTAGAACTGTTACTTGTCGACTTCTTCACCGTCACATGTGGGGCATATGCACTGATGACCATAGCATACTGGTTGTTACTGAGCTTGAGACAGTTCTGAAAGCTGACTGAATCTTGTTCTTGACGGCAAAGCCAACCCCGTAAATAAGCCTCTGTTCAGGTGACTTTCCTTTCCAAAAGAGGTGTAGCCACTTCCTTCTTTCAGCTGGCCTTCATCTGCCCAGCGGGTCCTGTTTAGGGCAGTAATATTGATGTCATATCTTCCAAGTTCTCTAGTTACTATGGCAACTCTTCTTTCAGGACACTCACTGTTCAGGGAATCCACAAGAGTGCAGACATTCCACATGATGAACTTCAGTACTTTATTTTGTTGGTTTCAGCCTCAAATAGAGCAATCCCACTGGATGCTGCAGTCCAGCCAGGAGAGGTTTGAGACAACCTATATTTAGGGCACATTTTCTAGCCCCTTCCCCAATCAGGGTGAGCAGAAGAGGATCTTGAAAAGGACTGCTCAGTCATGGCTGCAGCTGCCAAATTGTACTTCTGTCTCAGTAAGTACAAAATGACCATCACACAACTGCTACCTACATGCAAATTTGCAACTATGGACTCTCAGAAATCACTGTTCCTATCTCCACCATCATTCATCCATCATTGCAGGGCTTGGTTTGTGGGAGATGTCACATGCAAACCTCTGCCAGGGATGTTAACACCTTTTAATATGGAAAAGCCAGTGCACAAGCAACAGCCATATGAACTTGGCAGGAAAGAGCCCTGAACCCGTGGCAAGGATGTCTAAGACAACCACAGACCTCTGTCCCGCTGCAGCCCTCATCCACCTTCATAACCACAGAGAACCAGCAGCTCTTCAAGTATGCCTGTTCTGCCATTGGGGTCTCCAGGAGTTTGGATCATGCTTAGTCTGGGACCAAATCTCAGATCCATTTGCCAGGGGAGACCCTACCGGGAGGACAAGACTCAAGACTACATGGCTGTAATGGTCGTTGGAACACAAGCTTCTCCACCATGACACGGTTATGGTCCAAGGTGTCAGAAATATTAAGTGGTGGTTGGAAGCCAAGGCTGGGGGATTTTAACCAAGGTATGTTGATGCTCCTCTGGGATTTAAAAACTAGGCCTTTGCTCCTCCCTTCAGGATCAGACTGACTGCCATACTCAGAATCATGGAAGAAAATGGACGCCACGGTTATACTGGCATGGATTGGAGGGAGGAGTTGCTTTCCTCTATTAGAGGAGAAGGTATGGTCCTCTTCCTTGGATCTTTCAAGTTCATTTTAACAAACTGCTTCCCATCCTTGCAGTGGCAGGACAGACAGGATCTCTGTCTCTGCTTTGCCTATACCAAGTTAAGGTGTTCCTGTTTTTCAGAAATTATCTAGTAATTGCACAAGAGTTGTTTGTGCAGTTTTGCCTGGAATAGGCCAGACAGACACATGTACAGAATGGCTGATAGGAATAATCCTGCCTGGAGCAAGGGGATGGGCTAGAAGAGGTCCCTACCAGATCTACTTTCCTATGATTCAAAGACAAATGTAAGATGTAACATCTAAAAGAAAAAAACAAACAAACCAAACGCACAGATTCAGAATGGGAAATAAGTGGCTAAGACGGATCACTAACTAGAAGGATCCAGGGGTTTTGGTGGATCACAGCTTAACATAAGCCAGCAGAGTTTCAGATGTTAGGGGCTGGAAGAGACCTTAGAAAGCATTGGGTCCAGGCCCCTGCACCATGAAAACTCACAGACAGCATCGATCCTTCACATCCAAAGTGATGAAGTCAACAAAAAAGGAAATGTAAGATTTTGGGCTGCATTAACAAAAACACTTGGAGACACAAGATAATAGTACCACTATTTGACAACGGTTGGGTCTCATTGAGTAGTGTGCGCTGCCCCAGCATCTGTATTTTTAAAAAGATATCAAGAAACAGGAGAGGATGCAGAGATGAGCAAATATGAAGGGGTTAGAACACAAGCCAAACTAGGGACAGGTTGAGAACAAGTAGTACTTACTTTGGAGAAAAGGAGATTAAAGCAGTACATAATACTGGTTTTTAAATATTTGAAAGGACACTATATAAAGAAGAAGAATTACTCTTCTCACTTGCTGTAGTTTTACATTCACTATTGTAAGTCTTGCTGTCTGGTAACATAGGAGTTAGACTAAATCTCAGAATAAAATCCTTTACTGTCAATACAATAGGAAAGTGAAGTAAAATACCCAAGGAAATTGTTAAATCTCCTTCACTGCAAGTTTTCAAGAGGCTGAATAAACATTTGTCTTGAATAACATATGAATAATGCGTCCTGCATTCATGCAGCGAGTCGGACTATGTGACAGTTGAGGTCACTTCCAAACTATGATTCTGCTGCTCTAGAAAGGCTATAAATTCCCAGCCCCACTTTCAAACCAGAGACCTCCTATTTACCTGTGCACTTTGATCATGATGAACAATCACTTTATACCCAAGGCACTCAAAAAGCTTCTCCAGAGCAGCACAGTCAACGTCACCACCTGAACGGAACTCCAGGTCCTTCTCACCATTGAAATGCACATTGCTGAGTACAAGCGCTAGGCCCCGAGGGTCTGACGTCAACTTGTATGCCTGTGAAGAACAGAGAAGAGACGCACATTATACTCCCTTCCCTACACAGGTGAGACTACCACAATGAAAGTACAATTTTTTTTTTTTTTTAAGCGTGCAAAACTTTTGAGGTGCAACAGAAATGGTAACACAGAGAAAAACCCACACAACTTAGGAACACTCTGCATGGAAATGACTACACAGTTTGGGTGACGAGTGTCTAAATACGAACTGACCACAGCAGGGGATTAGGAATGTCCATTATTTCTCTTACAAAATTAGTAATTAATCCTGACTCGATTCTCACTCATCTAAGGAGCTGTTGCCTCTTGCCCAGCTGAGAGAGAACCAAAGCAACCAAGACTGATAAATGAATCAGTAAGCAAGAATGGGGAGCCCCAAAATGTTAACAAACTTATTTGAGGAATGTATATGTGAGCAAGGACAATGTTCTGCACTATTGTTCTGCATACATTCTGCCCATGTTCCAAGATAATTGGAGGAAAAGAGAATAAGACTGAGAGACCCGTCTGAAGACATTCCTGATGAACAAAACCAGAGGCTTAAGTCTGCAACAACAGCTGACCCTAAGCTGGAGTTTTCTAACACCATTGATAAGATTCACATAAAGGAAAACACCCGAAACATCTGGCAACACCTGAGAATATCTGGCAGAATATACACCCACATCCCAGAAAGGTAGTTTGCCACTTCCTCCTCTGCCACTAACCCTGGTGGTGAAATGGTTTCTCTTCAGCTCACCTATCCAAACATCCCACCTCTTGTGAATGAGAATCTCTCTCTTCCATCCTTATAAAACACTCACCAAGCGCTGATGAGTCCGATAAAATTCTGGAGTGCAGGCCCTCACTTGAGGGTAAGGGGGACCATCTCCATTATCAAGGGAATGTTCAAATGGCTCTGTGCAACAAATATACAGATGAGCAAACAAACACTTATTATAAAGTATCTGTCTTTGGCATTATTCAAGTCCCAAACAAACATTTATTGAAGAACCATGTTAGGTAAGTTTCATTCACTTTAACACCCTAAAGCCAGACCACTTTTGGATACTCAGGTCAGATCTGGTGATCCAATTAATAAAAATTACTACTTTTTCCTCCTGTTTACTATGGAGAGGCAAAATGTTTGCCTTTCCTTCAGTTACTACACTCAGGCAGAGTCTGCTAATTATTCAAGTCTGGAAACACAGGTAAGCAAAGGCAAACTACAAAAAATATTTAGGTGCTGAAACTGTTGGGTTCAGTTAATACAGGGGTGGGCAATTATTAAGGCTGGCGGGCCACTTAGGGAGTTTTGGTGAGCTGCTGCAAGCTGGGTCAGCACCCCCTGCCTGCAACAGCTCACCACAACTCCCTACGTGGTAGATTACTAGACCTGAGAGCGGATCACAGCTCTGCCCTTGGCCCCAGCCCCATGTGGTTACTGCCTGGCCATACCTGCCCTAGCATCTCCAAGGAGACCAGCCTTTTCAAAACTGATGTGGAATATTCATAATTAGCAAGCTAATTATTTTCAATATTTTCTTGGCTTATGTATCTTTCTTAAACTTATATTCACTACAGGCAGGGGCGACACGTAGGGTGTGAATGCAAGTACACGTGCACCCCCTGCAAAAAGACAGTCCCTGATTGCCCCTGGCCACTGCCAACAGTGCCTGCGGGTGGTCAGCGCTCGTCACCCCCCTGACAATGCCAGCAGCATCTGTGGGAGCTCCCCACTCACCACCGCCAGGCTCCCGCCACAACAGCCGTGCCCCCACCGTTCATGACCACAGGTTTCCAGAAAGCTGCTTGAACACTTTTAAAAGTATGAACATGCTTAGGGTGAAAACAAAGCCTTTTATCCTGGAATCCTACAGACATACAAACCCCACTGTCTCACATCGGGTAAACACAGTATAGGTGTTGCATTAAAAAGCCCGAGACAACCTTTACAGTTTGAATGGCAATTAAATCTAATTAGCCGCAACTGTCCCAGCAAAAGTGTTCTCTCAGTAAAGTGTGACAATGGACACGTACCATCTAGGAACCCAGGATAGATAAATCCTAGGTTTTTACCCTTAAAATAGTTGAATAAATGTCATAGATTTTTAGGGTTGGGAGCAACCTCAGTAGATCATTGAGTCTGGCCCCCTGCCTGGGAAGGAAAGAGAGCTGGTCAGATGACCCCAACCAGGTGCTTGTCCAGTCTCCTCTAAAAGACTTCCAAGGTAGGGGATATCACCACATTCTTTGGAAGCCCCTTCCAGACTCTGATAACCCTTACTGTGAAGAAGTTGTTCCTGATGCCTAATCTAAATCTGCTCTCTGTCAGTTTGTGTCCATTGTTTCTAGTTACCCCAAGGGGTGTCCTGGTAAACAGAGTATTTCCTATTGCTTGCTGGCCCCACCCTGATGAATTTGCAGATGGCCACAAGATCCTCTCTCAGTCTACTCTTGCAGAGGCTGAAGAGATCAAGGTCCCCCGATCTCTCCTCATAGGGCCTTATCTGCAGGCCCCTAACCATATAAGTAGCCCTCTTTTGGACCCTCTCAAGGTTATCCACATCCTTCTTGAAGTGCAGCACCCAAAACTGGACGCAGTACTCCAGTTGTGGCCTTACCAATGCTGCATGGAGAAGTATCACCTTCTTAAACCTGTTTGTAATGCACCTGCTAATGCATGACAGAGTGCGGTTAGCTTTACATATTCATCTTAGAGTCGTCTATGACTCTGAGATCCCTTTCTGCTGCTGTGCAACCGAGAGGGTCATCTCCCAATCTGTATGTGCTGGCAATTCTTTCTCCCTGGGTGCAGCACTTTGCACTTACCTTTGTTAAACTGCATCCTGTTCTGTTCTGCCCATTACCCCTACTGTTCACGAGTTAAACACATTTATTCAGTCTCTATACTAACTGCCAGAAGCCACTATAATGAATGACTTGGGAACTAGAAGTCAGAAAACTGTTCTTGCTGAGGACTGGGAAGATTTCTGGCAACTAAAGAGTGCAGCAGGATAGGTACACCAAGGGATGAAAGATAAATTTTTAACAGCTGGCAGTTAGATTCTCTAATGCATGCTGTACTATAAATTGGGACAAGAGAATAGGGCATACAATCAAACAAGGGATCTCTCCTGCCTTTCCACTTTTACTATAATAATCTGTCTGGCTGCCCAAATATTTTCACACCCCCTATTACCAGGAATCATCCACCTTGCCAATTGCCAAATGTTGTGGTTATCAGGAACACATTACAATATGGTTCCACTACATCATTTTCTGGGCTCGTGATAAGCTGTGCTCCAAAGTCTGCAATGGCTTCCAATAATCTTCTGGACACAAGGCAAGGTGCTAGTTTTGAACCATAAAACCTTAAACAGCGTGGGTGCTACAGCCATTTGTACACATGCTTGTGTTGCAGCACCAGGCACTTTTAAAAGCATCTGGCATTGTGGTGCATATATTTGTATAAATGGCAAAATCCGTGTCAGTGCTGAGAAAATGGTGACGGCGCACTTTTGAACTAAAACAAAGGTGCTTTAGTTCAAAAGCACATCACTGCCATTTTCTCAGCACTGACACGGATTTCACCATTTATGCAAATGTATGCAATGCAACACAGGCATGTCAGCTCCTGTGCAGAACAGACTCAATTAATCAATTCTGCTCTGAAGTGCCAAATCTCCAGCACAATGGAGCAGATAACTGTATGTGATGCCCTACATGCTAAGGGACTACCATGTCCCTTATGCACAATACATACCCATGGTAGTGGAGAGCAACCTCCTGCAAAGCAGTACAAGTACTAACATGTGGAAGGCCATTCTCGACAGCTGCCCCTTGCACTGGAACTCCCTCCCCGCTTGCAGCCCATTGAAAGTCCAAGCCTGGACATCTTCTAGAAGTGATGTAAGACCTTTTTATTTCAGCAGACTTTTAAGCAGGATGGATACATTTTTGGGATGCTATTTGATGAGTCTTATTACAGTGGATGCTGATCTTTTTAGCAGACAGGCCACAAATTAGCCCCACACTATCCTCATGTGTCAGTCTGATTCCATTGCCAGACCTGCTGGTTTGCTTTCTGCTCCCTGCTCTATCTGCTAATACTATCTGTCCCCTTCCTAATCTCCTACGTACCACAGGGGCAGCCCACGTCACTTGCAGCAGCCATGCTGCAGGTTGGCCACTCTTGATTTATTACAAGCTATTCCATTTTAATATCTTACCTGTTTTTTTAATTTTTCCCCTATTGTAAGCCACCCTCACCCTTTTCTGGGGAGACTGCAATATAAATCTAATAAATAAATAAAATAACTGGCACTTTAAAGAACACAGAAATATATAAGAAATGTCAGGCCCTCAAAACAACTTAGTCAGCTCCAAAACCCTTATATTAAAGCACCAATTCCACCAGTCTTACATTTTTTTTTAAATGAATATACCTAATGGGACGCTTCATTACCTCAAAGCCTTGCTGTGTGATAATTTATATATTTAAAACAGAAAAGAAGATAATCAGCAAGCAAAGGGACCAGATAACAACAGGGCAGGGGGACACCTAGATAGTGGACACTTCCTAGTAGCAGCAGTGCTGTCAGCACAACTATGCAGCTGTGGAGGCAGCTGTTCTTTTTCCACCACCTCCCCCATTCACCCATCCCTAGTTATGCTCCTAGATAATGATTTCACTATAATTTTTTATTAATAAAATTGTTATTTCCTAGAATCATAGAAAATTATAAATAAGGCAACAATTTGTGTTTCTGTGATTTTACATTGTGAGGGTCTTAATTTAATAATGACAAATCATGTAGTCAGAATAGCACGTGCATGTCCTGCAATATACAATTTATTTTACCAGCTTTAATCCTTTTCCTTCTTTACTCTTAAACCTCCCCTCTCAGTTTGCAGACACCCAACTCAAGTCAAGTCACTTCTAAAGTTAGGCCATGTGGCATAATGACAAATGCTCTCTTTGTCCCTCATAGGTCAACTGTCAGTCTCCCCATTTTCAACAGATCTTAAAGGGAAAAAATACCTTTTAAATTCCAAATTCTTCTGTTAACATTTTATTCAAATAGTATTCTTGCTATAGTCGTTGAACCCTGATTAGAACCAACTAGAAGCCAGTTTGCTTTCCTCTTCCACTAGTTTTCCTGTCACTTTTCAGCCTAATTCTGCCTCCAGTTCCTAGACTCAATGAACTGACCACCTTCCATCCCTTAAGACACTGACAGACATGCAGCTCTCCAGTGAAGCTGATGGTGCTTCACAGGAAACACCATGAGTTGCAACAATCCCCCAGTCCACTCCCCACAACCCAACAGACATTTGCTTTTGGGTCCAGGGACTTGAGGAATTGAGCAGCTGCATCTCTGTAACCCTGCCCCCACTTCCCTCCACTGCAGCCTTCACGACGGGAGTGGGGAAAAGGAAGGAGAGGAAGCTCAGGCTGCGATTGACCAGCCTACACTGGACGGTGGGGTGGGTGAAGGCTAGGCAGGCAACGGTGGGTGGGAGAGCTTTCTGGAAATGAAAAAGGAGTGATTATTCAAGAAAATGAGAACCAAGGATTTTTGTGGCTGATATTTTCTCTTGGATCAGCTACATGATTGGAACAGACGAACAAGCTTTTCAGGAGAATAAAATATAGAGATGAGCAGGTTGCCTTGATCCTTGAAGAAAGGACCTAGACTCACCAATACAGCGTGGTCTCTTTGATAGGTGGTAGGATTCACAGACCGGGAATGAGAGACTTGAATCATAATCATGGCCCCGCTGCAAAGAAACAAGAAAAACCCATGCAGTCCTCAGCAAATGACACTTGCTAATTTATGTTGTAGATATTTTGAAATTATACATGAAGCAACAGCTGTATCACCATCTTGGATCCCAACTTAAATCAGGCAGAAGGGTCTGCATTCTCTTTATATTCAAGATTTCTTCCTTTCCACATGCATCTCTGATCCCACCTTATACCATTTCACAAAGATCCACTTTTGTTAAGTGGAAGATTTTTCCCTCCTCTCTCTCATCTCTAAATCTCAGCTATATGCCTTCCCAATCTAACCTCCTAAGTCACTTCTTTAAAGACTGCTTTGTTTTTTCTCTCTTTTCTTTAAACTCGGGGTACTGGTTCCTTTAACTATTACAATATATATAAGTTGCTTGAGGCGAGAGATGGAAGAGAGATGGGAGTGGGAAGAGATGGGAAGGGGAGAGCAGGGGAGGGGAAGAGAGGAAAACCTGCAACATAGTAAAAAAGTTAAAATTAAATTTGGACAAAAAGGGTTTATTTGAGGCTTTATGCTTCATCATAGAGTAGCAAGAATGGAATAAGCCCAGTTTTCATCTCCTCTACTCTGTCTCCTTTATCCTTAGATCACCACCAGATTTCTACTCATCACTAAAACCTACAAAGAAATTTATTTTCCTTATGTTGAATATTCATTCCTCTGTGCTCACACCCAATTCCAAACGTGTCACTCAGAATTGACATTCCTTACCTTTACATACCCACTGCTCGAGTGTTGTATGGCATTTAAGAGCATCTCTTCCAGATGCTCCTGTCTGGTTTCTCTCAGAGCTTCACAGAAGGCTGAGAAGGCTTGGGGGCCCCTTTTGGGCAGAAGGCTGAGGAATTCAACGTTTTGGCTGAAGCCCTCAGCTTTGTTCTAGATGAAAAGAACCAACAAGCAAACTTATAATAGATATGCCAACCAAAATCTCTCGATTCATTCTAGGAGTCGCAAAATGAAATAAGAAGGTAGTAAGTTTAAAACTAACACGAGAAAGTCCTCTCTCACACAGCATGTACTTAAAAGTGTGGAACTCTGCCACCAGATGTTGAGAAAGCTGACAATTTAACCACATTCAAAAAGAGATTGAACAGATTCTTGGAGGGAAGGGGTATCAGTAGCTATTGGGCATGGGAGTGAGGGGCACAGCCTCTGAATCAGAATGTCCTAGATCTTAAATACTAGAAGCAGCAAGTGAGAGAGGAGCAATGGAAAAAGCCCGAGTCCTACCCAGTTCACTCTCTGCTTCAGCATCCACTTTCTGCCACCATGCAACACAGACCTATCTGATATGCCAAGGGTCATAGGCTATGGCCCATCGTTAAAAACTATAAGTCTCCCTTGAGAAGGGAAGACTACTGGGGACATATCAACTGAGTGTTTGGGACAACAATAACAAAAACAGGAATAGGAGTGAGGTCATAAGTTAAAAACAAGGGGACACTGAGCTGAGAACACCAGTCAGTGCCCAATGTCCCCCAAACAAGTTGGGGGAGCCTGTGGATGCTGACCAGTGAAACCGCTCAGAGATGCGAGCGGAAGAGTGCCAGTTAGATAGCCCCACACTTGCCCATGGTGCCACCCCGGCCAAAGCTGCCTTCCTGGTCTTACAGATGGTCAGTTTGGCCAGAGCCAGGAGAAGGTTGACTAGGAAGTCCCAGGACTTGCTGGGGTGGCGGACGGGAAGTACGAAACAAAGGTGCAGGGAGAAATGCAGCCAAAACCTCAGCAGGAAGTTCTGGAGGAGGCAGAAGAGGGGCTGCAATCTGTCACTCGAAGTAGGCATGTGCCAGGGCCTCCCTCTGTTGAGAAAAGGGGCAGGCGTCAGGTGTTCGTAAACACACCCATGGCAACAGCTCCATTCAGGAAGTGTCAACTGGGGTCCCCAGTGGCTCATGAGATCAAGGTGGAATAAGACTTGCCCACCAAGGACCCTCACCCCCACCTTCACCTAGGTTGTCTCACTCGTTGTTGGGGCAGGACATGAGGACAGGTTGATGGACAGTGCAGAGTACAAGCATGTAGAGCTGGTGGCAGTAGGCTGTTCACAGGCAGAACTGTGCGTCTGTGTGTGCACACATGTGTCTGGCTCTGGATGTGTGTGCACGTGTCTATTTTGGTTCTCTGTGTTTGTGCTCATGTGGTTCTGTGTGCTTGTGTATGTGCCTGATTCTCTCTCTTCTCTGCTCTCCTCTTATTTCCCTTCCCCTCCCTCTCCCCCTCCTGCAACATGCTTAACAAAAAAAAGTACACAGCAACAAAGGCAATATTTATGATTATTAAATATACTAATATGCAGTGCGTCCTGCCATGTACTGTGCCCCACCCCCGAATTTCATTTTTCTGGCATGCTGGCACTCTGGCACCTTCCAAGGTAGACATTGTGGTTTTTTGGCACTCTGGCCAAAACACTTTGCCTACCCCTGGATTAGAGTATGAGGCAGCAGGGAGCAGGCAGCTGCTGTGGTTTTGGCTCTGATCCTGCCCCAGGGCCTACCCATCAGCCCAACCACCTACCCACTCCTCACAGATAAGCCCACAAATGTGCAGCGCTTCTATCAAGAGGTAGTGCCAGCCTCATTCCAGTACGGCAGCTGGGCCAGTAGAAGCAGGTAGGAATCAGGCCAGCTCAGCTGCAAGCCCTGCTACAAGGAGCCCGGCTCCATAGTTGACAGCAGTTACCTAGAGTGGGGCTGGCTACAGCCAGGAGTCTGCAACCAGCTGCGCACGCGCCTCGAGCGGGGAGAACAGGCCTGAGGCAGCACAACCCCAGCCTCACCCCTGTTACCGGCACAAAGCTGATGACTGACCTCTGGAGCCTGCAGCAGCTGCTTGTTGCCAGCCTGGGCTCTGAGCCACTGCAGCAGGCAGGCTGCAAACAGCTGGGCCAAGCTCCAGCATCAGCTCTATACTGGCGCGTGCACACATGACTTGGAGCAGGCTGCAGGAAGGGCGCAAGGCAGAGCAACTCCAGTCTCTCCCCCGCTGCCAGCAGGCTCTGGAGCCCAGTGCAGCTGTTTGTAGCCTGCCTGGGCTCTGGGCAGCTGAATCAAGTAGCAGGCAGGCTCTACAGCTCCAGCATCAGCTCCATGCTGGCAGTAACTGTGCGTGTAGCTCGGAGCGGCCATGTCCCTGGAACACATTAGCATATGCTGACAGAACCATGTTCATGGGAAGCTCCTCGAGCACCAGCCCCACCACCCACTTGCGCAGGAGGCAGAGGAAGGGCTCGAGGGCAATGGTAGAGCTAGCCTGGCAGCGGGCAGCCTTGATGCACTCCCCGGCTGAATAGGATGGGCTTCATCAGTATCCAGCTGTGCTTGACCATACACTCTGCAGGTGTACAGCACCTGGAGAAACCCAATGAAGCAGGGACCAGAGCTGAACACCCTCAGCATGCCTGTGAGGTAGCCAAGATCCGCCCTGTCAAACACCATCTTCTGGTCATGGGACAGGAAGGCAAACGACAGGCTGTCCCTACAAGCAAGCTTGAGGAGGTTCTGCACTAGGTACAGGTTGCTGAAGATGGAGCTCCCTGGAACTGTTTACATCTGGTCACATTCACCCGCACAGATCTCAGGCGCAGCAAAATGGCTTTTGCTATGACCTTGCAGTCTGTAGAGAGAAGTAAGACTATGTGCCAGTTTCTCAGGTTGAGGGAAGAGGGTCCCTTTTTCTAGCCAGCAGGGTCAGGACAGCTCTTCTTCACAACAGGGGGAGCTCCCCATCCCTTTCAGACACAGCCCAAACCCCAGCTAGATCTGGGTTGAGGACATCCAAAAAGGCACAGCAGAACTCCACAGTCAGTCTTGTCAATGCCCAGCGCTTTGTTGGTGGGCATCAGATGGAAAGCATCTGAGAGCCTGGCCAGGGTGACAGGACACTTGAGCAAGTCCTGGTTGGCCAGGCAAACCTACAGCAGTACCTTCCCACACGACCTGGAAGGCATATCAGCACTGGCCAGATATGAGGAGAAGAGCTCTGCACAGAAAGCCCTCACCCTTCGCTGCAGTTCACCGGAGTCTGTGAAGTAGGTGCCATTCTCTGTCAGGAAAAAATGCCAAGAAAACCTCTTGGCACCCCTCCTCTCTCTAGAGCACAGAAGCAGCAGAAGCCAGTCCAGTCACCTCCAGAAGGAGCTTGATGCGTGAGCAGATGAATGCACCGCAGGTGCAGCAGTCATGCAGAGCACACAGCTCCTTCCCCATCTCAACACTTTCCATACAGGGATGCATTGTTTGGGTCAGCAACCAGGCAATTCTCCAGCTCCTGAACTCCCCTCTTGAGCTGCTCTCTAGCAGCTGTCAGGTGTGACCCCGATGCAGAAGCAACAGTACTGCCTGACACAAACTTTCCTCATTTCCCACCATCTCTGGGTCAAGAGAAATGCTTGCCGCTGCCTGCACCAGGCCAGACAGAACGCCTGGAAGGTGACCACGAAGAACACATTTTCCAGCAGGCTGTTGCTAAAATGCCAGGAGGCCAGCCTTGGATGCTCGGGCTGCAGAGTAACCCAAGTGCATACCAGATGCTAGTCACTGAAGGGGGCCAGGCTAGTGCTGGAGGCATGAACTTGGGCAGTATTTAGCATAGACCAGTAGATTCAATTCAACTAGGTAGACTCAATTCAACAATTCAGGGTATCCGTTACTCCTCTTCCCTGACAAAGGTGAAGGTGGTGGTGTTGTCAAGATGGTTCAGACACCTGGGTGGCATTGATGCCATCCCCATAGTCCTGGGGAAGGGAATCCTCCCCACTGGGGCCCACTGGCACAAGCCCCTGGACTTCCACCTCCCCCAGGTGGTCAGAGTGGGGGGCTCTGCTATCAGACCTGCCCCAGGGTAGCTGGGGCTGAGGTCCAGTGCCTGTAGTAGTTGGGGGCAGGTCATAGCCAGCTGAGTTGGGGGGAGGGAGTCTTTTCCATAGGCTAATCTAACATAGGATGGCCTTGCCATCCTGGGCCCTCTTCCATGTTGGTGACAGTTATCTTTTATTTTTCCTGGAGATGGGATTCCTGGTGCAGCTCAGGAGGTGGTGGGTATAACATTAATGTCAGCCGCCCTCTTGGATGGAAGGAGGGGGAGCCTCCTTCATATTGGAGGGCCCAAGCTGCATCTGGACTTTGCACTTTACCTTGCAATGGATGGTAGATCACCACCCATGTGGGACCAGCACCCAGCCAGCCTTAGGGTGGCCTGAGGAAGTGTCTTCCTGAGATGCTGGAAGTATCATGTGGCTAGGAGAGAGTAGCAGTGGTAGCGGCTGGTCTGCCCCTTCCCCGCTTTGGGACCCTGCTAGTGGCTGTGGTATGAGGGGTGTCTCCTGAGCTTGCCAAGGGACTGGATGCTAGGGCTAGATTGCCAGTGGTGGTGGTACCTCTCTGCTGGGGGGGGGGGGGGGTGCTGCAGTGCCCCCCATCGCTAACTAAGGGGACATTCTTGGCTGAGGTGCCCCAGTACCAGAAGTACCTTACCTCCACCACCATATAGTTAATGTGGTTGAGGGACCCCTAGAAGGAGACCATAAAGGTCTCCCCTTCACCTCCAGCTGGATGGTGACTTGACCATACACTCTGCAAAGGCATAAAGCACCTGAAGGTGGTGGAAGGACTGGATGTGGGGGGAGGTTGGGGGTCCTGGCAGCCCAGCAGGAGAGTGGAGACCAGGGATAGAACTCTCCCCAGGCTTTGCAGCATGGGCATGACGGCCCAATTAGGGGCATAAGGGGGGGTGGGGCCGAAGACCACCCGAGTCCCCAGCTCCTCCAGGGGCTTGAGTGGGACATGCTTCCCCCCCCCACCACCACACTGCAAACCTCTTCTCTGCCACTTCTTGTGTGGCAGCCTCCACGGCAAGGTAAATGATAACCTTGCGGTAGTATCTAAAGGCTGCCAATCTCCAGGGACCCCCACTGCCTGAGTCAGAGTACAAAGTTCTCATATGGCGATGGCTTAATCTCAGGCATGTTGCTGCGCACCTCACTGTGCCTGCTGATGCTGGGGAGGGGACCCCAACTGCCTGAGGATGTGTGGGCAGAAGTGGAAGAGGTCCCAAGCTCTGAGGCTGCAAGCTTCCCTGCAACCACCTAGGAACAGCTCCAACTGCTGAGCTGAGCAGCCCTGCTTGCAGAGATGAAGGAAGGCTGAGTGGGAAGGGCACCTGCAAGAGTTGCTAACTGGACTTTCTTTGTAGGCCCTTTACCCTTCCCACCCCCTGGTGGAGGAGGAAGAAGAGCCCTTGCCCTTTCCCCTGCCCTGGTTGGGCTTCGGGGCTCCATGGCCCCCCTTGGAGACTGGCCAGTGGGGAAACCCCTGCAGGTTCTTCCCCAGCATACTGGCATCTCTCTCAAAGGACTCTTGCCATGTCATGGGAGGCTAGGTTGGAAGCAGTGATGGCGGGAGAAAAATATTATGCGGGTGCTGGGGTTGCAAGTGCATGGCAGGACGCAGAGAAGTAGTGCAGAGACACCCCTCCCCCTCACTCAGGGCTGTTGTGGGGCTGATGCATGGCAAGTGCACTGGGCGCATCAGTGGTGCTGGAGCAGTGGAGCTGCGTTTGGAGGGCTAAGCCCCATTAGCAGCAGCCTTCTGGTGCCTATGGTGGGAATCAGTCAGATGGGGTGCGAGGGAGGGAGCTGCATGCTCCTCCTCTACCTGGGAGAAAGAAAGTGGCTTGCTGTGGGGTGCAAGGTGCCTCCGCTGGCTGTACTGCAGGGGGGAGGAAGGGAGCTGTAGGGGAACACAAAAAGACAACAGGGACACGTACAGAAAAGAAAGGAAAGCATGTTGCTGACTTAGTGGATCACAAACACCAGGAGAAAGGAAGGGGAGCACAGGACCCACCACAGGAGGGTAGACACAGGGGTTGCTCCTAGACCAGCTAACAGGCAGACATTGCTGGTGACAGCATTGTGAGGTCCCCTTTGGCTGCAGGTGGCCCCGGTCATGCGGTGGCCGTGAGGAAGGACCAAGGAGAGGAGGCTGTAGGTCCAGGAGGAGACGAGGGTGGCGAGAGTAGGAGCCTGCAGCAAGCTCCCTGGCCCAGCTGCAGCACCCAGGGGGGGGGAGGGGGGCGCCCCCTGGTGGCCATATGAGATGGAGCAAGATGGAGCTAGGGCCCGACCCACGAAACAGCTGCTCCTCTGTTCTCAGCTCAAGCTCACAGGGGCCCGCACGGGAAATGCCGCATCCCCGAGCCCGAGCCCGTGCGGCAGCCGGCTCCTGCGGGGCAGAGCAGGTCCCGCATCCCGGGAGGGGAAGCGGAGGCCGAGGCCCCGCCCTACCTGGATGGCCTCCTTCATCTCCGGAGTGAGCACAGCGCGCGCCAGCAAGTGCTCCAGCAGCTCCTGCAGCACCAGCTGCTTGGCCAAGTGCACGCGGTGCCTGCGCAGCGCCTCTTGGTGGCACGGCTGCATCCCGCACGCGCCCGACATCGGCCCAGGCTGTGCCGCGCCGTGCCGTGCCGTGATGCGCTGCGCCGGAGCCGGAGGCTGCTCCGAGCGCCAGCCCGACGGCCCCGCGGCTAGGCTGCCCAACGCTTCCGCCCCGCTTGGCGAAGCCCGTATTGAATCAGTGCGCATGCGCGGCCGCGCCCAACCAGCTCCGCAGCTCGTGGTCACGTGAGTGATTGCGCGCGAAATCTCTACTTCGCTGCCATAGCGGTTTCCGGCGCGGAACAATGGAGTCCTGTGTGCGCGTGCGCAGCTGTTCTTGTGGCTGAGTGGTCGCGTGCAGCCCCGCCCAGCAGGAGACGAGGGTGGGGCGGGCAGGCAGGCTGCTGCTCCCGGGCCTAGGTGCGGCGCTGGAAGGGGGGGCGGTACTGGGCGAACGCTGTGAAGAAGGCACAGAAAGCCCCTGGCTTGCAAATCCCGGGAGTTAGGGGTTTCCTGGGTTTGATGCCCACTCTGTGCTTTGGTCTCAGTACAATACGTTGCTGCGAGGTCCCTGCCGTGGCTTATTTGAAAGGCGTCAGAACCAGTTGAGGAAGACGGTATTGCAAGAGTACAAAGCCCGTGCGGGTGGCTCACGCGTGCCCTTCCAGAAATGGCAGCAGCGTTTCAAGCACTTCGGATTTAGTAGATTGCCAGCGCGTCCTCCCCTCCCCTCCCCTCCCCCCCTTGAGGCTGGTCCCTCGAGGAGTGGCTTGTAGGTGGTATGTGGTCTATGATATCAACCACAGGGTGGGGTGGTGTTTACCTGGGATAGGCAAGGGACTCGATCTCACAAGGAAAGCATCGCTGTGGAGGGCCTGGTAAGAAGTCTGGCTAAGCCGAGTCAGTTCTCTGCCAAGAGGTTTGCTTGTTCTTGCGGGCATGAGGGACCCACTCCTTCAAGCGTGCTCAGGCTCCTGGCAGATGTGAATATAATGCTGTGATTGGGATCTGAGGAATTTCATGCCCGATCCCTGAAATCGCATGTTCTTCTATGCTAGGTATGCATGAAAGGACGTGATTTTGGGGATGGGACATATAATTCCTCAGATTCTAGTTGTGTAACTGCCACAGCCAAACTGGATCAAGCTCGGGGTAGCTAAGTCTTGGATCTCAGGGCTGCCTCCTGCCTGATCCCAACCATCAGTTGATCATCAAGATCAGATGTAAAGCAGTACCCAGTCCCGGTTTGAGATCCAAGGATCATGTAGGGATAGCTATATCCTGACCTTGGGAGCTGCCTTATATCTGATCCCAACAATCAACTAACTGGGATCAGGCATAGAGAAGTCCCAAAACCTGCCACGTGTTCAATTTAAAGTGATGCAATCCACATTTAATGTGGAACATCTCCATGGCTGGTTTGCTATTTATCAAGTCATAAATTGGTTAATATGTTGCATCTAATTAATCACGTGATTAACAGGTTTCTTGTGCAATAAATGAAACATCTGCCAGGGCCTTCCAGCCCGTATTGGTTCAATATATAGTCGAATACTTCACAAGGATAGGTTTCTAACTCCTCTGGGAAAATGAGGATTTGTGAATTAGCTGAGAGTACATGTAGCTGCTGCAATTGAACAGAATCAGTGAATTTCTGAGTGGGACTTCTCCAGTCAACTCCAGTCAGACCACTTCTCCAATCAACTGTATGATACCACAGATGAGCTTCAGCTGATAAACAGAACAATTTGAGGTAAAAGCTACAGCAAAAAGCTGAATGGGTTCACTTTAATTAGGCAACCCACTGCAAACAAATAATTCAGGTCCTGTATAGTTCTACTCTTCCACCCACTCCGAAGACTTACTTTCTCTGACTTCATACAAGTCTTTAATTTACTCTCTACATTTAAAACTCCTCCCCCAGATAGATTTCAATATGAAGGATTCTGGGAGAGACTTTCCACTCAGCTGGAAATGACAAGGTGTGATAGACACAATATATGTTACCTGAGATGCTTATGACCAAAGGGACTATGGTTTTCATGGAATCATGAGGTTAGAAGGGCTATCAAAGGTAATTTACACCACCTAGTTTTGTAGAAACACATTCATTTCTTCTACCCTCAGGCTCCAAAAATCCGTTGTTCAAATAATGCCACCTTTTCCTCTAGCCCTGGTCGTTTTCATAAGATGACCAAGGCAGCTGCCCAATGGAGTGGTGCTGAATGGTTACCCTCTATATTGCAGGGAAACATTCGTTTCCAATGTGAGTTGATTTTTCTTAATCTAAATTCATAGGGCTGGATTTTTTAGAAATAATTTATATTTATAGAGTGTTATATATTCAAAGTGCTTCCAGTCATGAACTAATTACATTTCACAATGCTGCTATGACACAAGTATTATTATAGGGAAACTAGAGTGACTCAGCAGCAAAAGTAGCAATTGAATTCCTGCCCGAGAGCTACGGCTATCCAGGAAACACCCTAGAAGTAGGAGATAGCTTAAATTAGAGCGTTATGTGGCTCACTGGTATATATTCCCTTTCTTAATATAAAGACAAGGTATCTGTTCTTTATGGCTGTAGAGCTAAAACTACAAGTGTGAACAAGTTATATAACCCATGAAATGATGTCTGTCCACATCTTCAAAAAGCTTGAAATCAATGTTACTGTAGCCTTCTATTGCTCTGATTACACAGTTAGCTCTAAGAGCCAACAGTGCCACTTAGCCACTGTCAATATTCATTTCTTAGTCACGTTACCTCTTTTAAACCAAACCGTTCAAGGCTCTGCAGATTGTTTAATAGAAAGATAAATTAATGACTGAGGCAGCTTTGACACAATCCTTTTCATTTAAAGAGGATGTACAAAGTCCTGTTTCTTTGAACAAAGAAGTAATCAACTAATAGAAAATTAATTTGCTCTCAACTCCCAAGACTTTCAACCTGCACTCAGCCAACAAGTTCTTATTCTGGGGTTTTCCTCATAGCCACAATCAGTGCTTTATGGCTTTCTGCCTCATGCACACCCTACCACTAAAACAATATGTATTCCTCTCCAATATAGTTTGACTTAGTCATGTTACACAGCTTAGATGTGGGCAATCTAACTCGATAGAGCAGAGAGCCAGACCCCAGGGCAATGAACCATGGGTCAGTGACTGGCATTAAGGTCAAAAGCCAGCAGAAGCCACAGACAAAGCAGCACTCATGAAGACTACAGTTGTGCTAAGAAGTCTGCAGGCCATTTTTCACATGGTTCAGTTGCCTATTTCAGCTTATTGAGGTAGCATGCAGGTAGCCTGCCTGACGCACCAAACTGGTCAATCAGACAGGGCAAGGTTGCATGTATATTTTTTGGTTTGGGTGGTAGCATGTGTCTCTATTTGGCATGGAGGCTACTGAAAAAATGTTAAAATGTTGGGCAAACACTTGCCTGGAATGTTTTAGTTAGGAATGATCCTGCCATGAACAGGGGCCTGAACTAGCACTGCTTTCCTTTTGGGTCCCTTCTAGCACTGCTTTCCTTTTGATCCTATAAATCTGTGGTATGTGTACTTTTGTACACATCGTCAATCACCTTACTCTTAAGACTAAATCACAAAAAGCAGCAAGCAGGGGGATCTATTTCCCCCCCGCCCCTTACCCTCGAGCAGGGTGGAATAGGATGACACTTGGTGCCTAACAGATGGAATACAGTCTTGTTCTATGAGGCTGAAGGACTGCCAAGGAGAGCCATCATGATCTTCCCCTTTGACTTCCTGCAAGTTATTGGCTACAGAACTTCTTGCAGTAATTAGTGCATCTAACTCAATGAGCTCTTGTTAAGCTATAGCATACCTTGATTTAAAGACTTCAAGTAGTAGAGAATCTAACACAGCCCTCAATGAGCTGCTTTAGAAGCTCATTACCATCATTCTTAAAACACCAAATGTTATTTCATGTTTGAACGTTTCTAGCTGTGCCCTTCAGAAATAATGTAAGACCACCTTGTACATGTCAGCTTAACTAGCTGGCCTTTTGGTAGTGCAGTCATTCCATCCTACTTGCCAGGCAATTAAGCAGCCTGGCATCTATTTTAATTTCTGCCAAGACTGTAACTGCAGTCAGGAAACTTCAGTACAAATATTTAAAAAAACCCAGGCTACTAATTTGAGCGCTTGCATTCTGAGGCACTTAGCTTGAATGAAAGAAGTACTGAGTGCCCCTAACTTAATTTGGAATGAGCAGAAGTTGCAGGTCCTGAATACCTCTGAAAATCATACCCTTTTATGATTCAATTTGAGTTCCTCAAAACTGCAGCATTCATAGATTCATAGATGTTAGGGTTGGAAGGGACCTCAATAGATCATCGAGTCCGACCCCCTGCATAGGCAGGAAAGAGTGCTGGGTCTAGCTGACCCCAGCTAGATGCATAGCCAACCTCCTCTTGAAGACCCCCAGGGTAGTGGAGAGCACCACCTCCCTTGGGAGCCCATTTCAGACCTTGGCCACTCTAACTATGAAGAAATTCTTCCTAATGTCTAGTCTAAATCTGCTCTCTGCTAGCTTGTGGTCATTATTTCTTGTAACCCCCGGGGGTACCTTGGTAAATAAAACCTCACCAATTTCCTTCTGTGTCCCCGTGATGAACTTATACGCAGCCACAAGGTCACCTCTCAACCTTCTCTTGCGGAGGCTGAAGAGGTCCAGGTTCTCTAGTCTCTCCTCGTAGGGCTTGGTCTGCAAGCCCTTAACCA